>VXBI01009112.1:798380-846518 GCA_013397375.1 Toxostoma redivivum
CCCGCCGCCGGCCGGGCGTGAGGGGGGGAGCGGGGAGCGGGCGGGGGCCGCCCCGACGGCGGGGATTGCCGGCGCTCCCACTCGCCAAGATGGGCCGGGGTCGGGGCCCAGCCGCCCCTCAGCCCCTCAGCGCCCGCCCCACCTCCCGAGCGGCGCTGCCCCGGGCGGGGGCCGGAGGAGGGGGCGAGGTCGGGCGGTCCCGCGGGGGGGCNCGGGCGCTCCCCGCTCCGCTCCCGGCTCTTGCCAGCCGCTCCCCGCAGCGCGTCTTGCGGCACCGCGGGACACCAAGGCACCTTGGTGGAAAACTCCCGCTCTCAGCCTGAAGTCTGAAAAGTCGGTGTCCCTACACTAGTGTAGTGTAATTATAGTAGCATGGATTAGACAAATTGCATATTTAGTTTTTTTTTTTTTTTAATACGACTTCTGTCAGGATGCATTAGTAAGCCGTTTTTAATGGTATCATCTATTCTAATTAGAATTTAGCCGGCAAATACAAGTAGTTTTGCACTGAGTAGAGGGAAAGCAAAAAAAGTGCGCATCCTGGTGATGTTCCACTTGTGTTTTGTTGAATCACTGTTTTCTGCCCTGTATATGAACACTCGATGTACATCAGAAGAGTTGATCAAAAACTTAAATAGCATGTATCAAGAATAGCAAACAGAAATTTAATTTTTTAACGTAATGATATTTTAAGGTAGCATTTTCACGTAAGGCTACTCTGAGAGTTGATTTCATTACGTAATTTTTTTCAAGTTAGCCATAGGAATGAGTGGACAAAAGGGCAACCGTGTTGTACCTTTTTATTGGTATGATTTAAGACTTGATTCTTAGAATACTTGCAGTCTGTAGATATTTTTTAAACAATTATTGAAATAACAATACTTTGACATGAATTGCACGAAAGAAGTATGTAATATCACTATTTTTACTTTTTTTTTTTTTTTTCTGATTTAACTGCTACAATTGTTAAACTTGTTCTGTAAGTCTGACCAAAATCGCAGTTCTAATTTTATAAATCTGTGTGGCTTTATACTGTGTTACTTTGCTGGGCAAATAGAGAAGGAAGTCAAGAAGGAAAAAACTCCTGCCAATTCCTTACTCCTGCCTGTCTTCTGTTCTCCTCTAACAGCAGTTATTTGTTGAAAGGAATATTCCTGCTAGTTTTGAATCAGAGCTTCATGGCTCTATTTGCTTTATAAACATCAGACTAAAAAAAAAATCTCAGCCTCAAAGACGTTATAATATAAAGGGAATTAGAAAACAGCAATCAGTGCAGACAGCTGAATGAATGCAGCAAAGCAAAAAAGTTATGTTCTTTATCCAGCGGCAGCCTGATCACTGTCAAGTATTTTGTAGATATCATGAGAAACGATGCAAAAAGGCTGACAAGTTCAATAAACTTTAGGGATACTCTTCTCATGCTGGATGAGCATCAAGGCTTTGAGAAGGAGTGAAAAGCATATCTGAAAGTTTAATAAATGGCTGGTCAGTGCCCTGGCTGAAGGCAGAATTTGAGTACTTTAGTACTGGGTGAAAGAAGTCAATATAATTATGGAAGATGTTGAGAAGTCAATCAATTTGCTTTTATATGAGAAGCAGAGCTGTTGGACATATGGCTGAAAAGGGGCACAGTAAGTGCAGCATTTGAAAAATGGAAGGTTATTAGTCCTAAATGAACATGAGTAAAGATAAATTTCCAATTGTCAGTGCTAAACAAGTGGATAGATACTTCACTGAGTATTGCTAGAGTGGTAAATAGTGGCAGTTAGCAAAAGGTGTTCCCTAAAACCAGTACCCATCGGCAGGACAGGGAAGATTTGCACATTTGGTTATCTTTACTGCAGGCTTAAAGTATGAATTGATTTTAGCAAGAGCACATAATAGTTTTTTCCCCATTCATGTCACAAAATCGTGATAGATGGGGGATGGATATTTCAGTCAATGTCAGTCAGACATAAACAACTATTATTAGGTATTACCAGGTGCTTATTATTTGCCTCCTTTAGTAAGTGACCAGCAATATAAAAATGAAACGAGAAAACAGTAAAGTAGAAACAAGTGCAAACATTGTCTGACATATTCTTGAAATACTATGATTTCTGGTTAAATAATTTTAGTAGGCTTCTGGATAGCCACATCATAATATTTATTTTACTATTCATGAGAATGGAAGTAGCTGAAAATCAATTAACAGGAAGGAACCCCCAAAAATTAGCTGTCAGACTGAGTTATGAGTAGTTAGGTAGCTGAAAAATGTTTCTCATCAGCATTATGCCTTTTTCTCACCCTAGGTAGAAATGCTATGGGTAAGTTGTAACTCCTGTATTCTGCTTATAAATTCTTAACCATTGAGTCTCAGTCCATGAATTTAATTTTAAGGTTCTGCCACAGTTAAGGGAATAAATATTATGCTGATATATATAAAGAAAAATGTATTTAAATATTAAAAATTGTACTTCATAAATTTCTAAGAATAGAGTTTTTGACAAGGTTAGACTATGACATTAAAATAATACACTGGGCAGCCCAAACAATTACTATCATCAGATCCTTAGAGAATTGTAACTATGCCCTTAATTCAGGTCTTACTGAGAAGTAGATAATTAATTCAAATCACTTTAGTGATAGGACTTGCAGTTAGCAGAAATGTGGACATCATAGGAACCTGTATTTGAATTTGACACCTTGCAAAACTCAGGATCCTGAAGCTACAGGAATAATATTTAAACCTTGGGAACGATACAACTGTTCTCAAAAGTCTCCTTTCTGAAAATCAGAAGTAAATATACTGAAATGCAATGCTCATTATGCTAGAAGAAATCATGTGGCAGTACTTGGTCTCTTATATTTACCTCAGCTAATTAATCCTCAGAGCATGGTTCTGTACCATTTAAAGTACATTCTGCTGAGTCATAAACTTCTGATCAGTTTCAGTCAAAAAAAAAGCAGGCTCACTGTATGGGAATGGATCAGCCAAGAAACTAATTGTAAAATACTAAATTAGTTTCTCAGCAAGGTGAGCTGCTTCAATATGAATATACTTAATGTAATTATCTCTGTTTAAGTAAAGATTGTGCACTGAGTGAGAGCAAAGCAGTGCACAAAAAAAAAAAAGAAATGAGCAGTGATTCTTGAGAACAACAAACAAAGGAGATGGCAGCCGATAGAGCAGTTTGCAATGACAACAGCAGGCAACACAAGCAAACTGAAGAGAAAGATGTAGACTTATGAATGTAAGACATTCATGAGGACTGTGAACATTCAATGCTACCAAGGAGATTTCCACAGTAAATTGTATTGCAGAAATTCAAACTGAAGCATGGCTGGTGTAGTTCATTTTAGGAAGTGCAAATTCTTAAGCTACACGTGGAAAAGTGATGTTCCAGGCTTGAAATGCTATTTTGGAGGTTGAATTTTTTAAATCAATTAATTTTTAGTTTTCATAATCTGAAAGTGGTCACATGAAATACAATAAGATTGTAAGAAGTTGAAGCAGCAAGTAATAAGATTATTTTGGAGCTGTCATGAGGTTCCTGCTTTTGATTATGAAAAATTTGTATCTTTAAAAACTTTTCCAGCAAATAAAAATTTTCTGCTGACACTGTCAGTTACATCTCACTTCACCCCTCTGATTCCAATTCCTTTACCCTCACCAAAAGATCTCACTTTGGTTGTGCAGCTTTGGAATGTGTGTGAACTTAATGATCTGCTTCTTAAAAATGCATGGTTTGGGACTTCATGGTTTAAGATGTGGCTGATGGACTGATTCCTGCCTGAGCAATGTTCCTAATTGGCCTGAAGCATTTTTCTTAATGGAGCTTTGGTTCAAGAAGTTTGGACAAGACTCTGTACTGATGCTATTCCAACACCTCAGCATGTGGTGATGCATGGTCATCTTGAGGAAGGAGCATCTTTCCTTATCCTCTCTCCTGAGAGGATGAAGAAGCAGAGGAAGGAACATGGCTACCTCGTGCTTAGAGGTCCAGCAGAGGTTGAAGCTGCTGTTACCGAAACACACAGTCTGGACCTCTTGGTTCAGCATCCCTGGCTACCGTACTAGGAGAAAGGGTTTCCTTGTGAAATTTTTTCAGAAGTTTCATGTTTCTCTTAGAGCATCCCAGGGAACTATGGTGATTTCTGGGCTTGGTACTAGTGTGGCCATCTCTGATGGTCAAGTAAAGGACACAGGATTCTGCTGAGCGCTGCAGGTGGGTGAGGTTATTTTATGGCTCCTTATACTCTTGCAGTAGCATACAAATGGTCTGCATGGACCACTGACTGGTCTTTTATTTTCACCAGCCCCTCCTCTCCCCTCAAGCCAAAGGTATACTTGTAAATTATTTTGTTTGATTTGTACAAATATAAATTAAAATAATTTTCATATTGGGACACACAGACCTGAAGTGATGTTGTTGACTTCTGAAGTTCTTGAATTAATTTTCTTTTAGAAGGTTAATGTGTCCATAGCATGTTTGGTTTTTTTTTAAATATGTAATGTAACCACTCTGTATTGTTCCTTATACCCTGGTGTAGGAACTCAAGAAATAAGGATGCCACGTTGAAAATAACTTTCTATCTCTCTGAGTGCTACCTTGCAGCTTATAAAAAAGCCACTGTCTTTAATCCACTTCATAAAGCTTTTTTAAAGATTAGTTTACATGTCCTTCTTGATGGGTGCACTGGAACCACGCTTCTCATGAAATTTAGAAATTAATTTCTAATTTTCTAACTCCAGTTGCCAGTGGAAAGTTTCTACATATTTCTTTTATATTGACATTGTTCGTTAAACGAAATTGATTTTCCCACCCAAGATATAATTGTTCATGAGTACTCACAAACAGGAATTTTATTGCTTCTTAGCTACTCATGCTGAGTAGACTCTGCTCTTTTCCATGTGATTCTCCACATTTGACCACATCTCTCTCGATTATGAATGATTGGAAGTGACGCTATAATTTTACATAATGTATGATCAATGTGTGTGGTATTAAAAGTCTGCTATCTAGCCTGATATAGCTAGATTTACACAGAACTGCCTATACCTTTTTATTGCTTTACAACACTGTGTTTGATTGTTGCCTTATGACAAATCAGTATATGTCATTTCAAACTGATGAGCCCTCTGGCTTATAGCATAAAATGTAGTTATGAAATCTATTAAATTAATGCACTTTTTTATGGTCTTTTATTTTTTTCAGTCCTTTCATTAATTCATTTTTCCTGTATAATATCCTGGACTTTCTCTAAATTTATATCCTTAATTTTCAATGTCAGTAAATTTCACATTCTTCTTTCTGTGCCAAAGTTATTAATGAAAATATTAAATAATAAGATCATTAGTAGGAGAGAACTCAGAGAAATTTTAATAGGAGGACTCCCTCAATTCATTAGTTTGTTTTTCAATGTAATGTATTGCTGTGTCTTTTCAGATAAGCCTTTCCCTTGTTTACAAACTTGCATTGTTCCCACTCTCCTGTTTATTTAGCTCTGTATGTAGTTATAGTTGTTATGTGTTCCAGTATGAAATGCAATACTGAAGGCCATATAGGATAGGTCTCCTGCAGCTCCCTCTTCTTAATACAAGTTATTTTATTGTTAAAATGTATATTTATCTTGGTAAAGGTAAAGAATGCCTTGTATTTTATCCCAGTTTTCCATTTACAGCCACGTCTCAAAATATGCTTTCCTTTGAAGCTCTTAAAAAAGACTTGCACACTGTCAAGCTCAGAGTGTAAAGCTGCCAATTTTCAGTTTTTCTGAATCATATTTGTTATGTTATGCTGACATTCTCTGGTAGTATGGCATCACTTGAGCTGTAATCACTTACTATTGAATTCTTAGGGAAATTATTTCAATATCTGGGACAGATGATTATCTGTTCTGCCTGCCTCAGTTTTACCAAAGCTTAAAAACTTTGCTTCTCGCTTGAATACAATGTAGTATTATCCACAGATTTTCAGGACTAGTCTGGCTTTTGCTGTCATTATCCTGACAGAGTATTGAGTCAGGAAGTTTTGGGATGGCCATGCCAACATGATCTTTGATCTCAACTTCATTCTTGCTGTGCAACAATTTCATTGCCATTTATTTTCTCTTTTTCTCTGTACTGTCAAAAAATACTATGCATAATTTAATTTATAGTTTGGTGTCAAGACCTGTCAACTGTCAGGAGCCTGCTTGACTTTTGGCAATTTTTACTTTATCCCTACATTTTTGACTTTTAAGACAGAGTTTTCTTGCCTTCCCCTGCTGCTCCTCCCTCCCCACTCCTCTTTTACAGACTTTTTGCTCATATCTTATACAGTGTTTAGATAAATCCATTTATTTTCTCAACTGAAGATGCTGCGCACTTGTCAGTGGTCTTTATGGAGCTCCCAGCCCTTTTCCTTCAGAAGATACTGAACATCTGAGAAACCTGTGGTGAGGCTGTGGAACACAGAACTCAAGGTCTTTAGGCTTGGGAATCATCTGTGTGTAAGCCTGAACTCTTATTTTTATTTAAAACTGACATGCAAAGAAAAAAGCGTGCACTCAGCAAAATGCTGTCAGTAACTACATGCTATTTCAAGTTGTCAATTCAGCTTATTTTGACTAAAAAGGGATTACTGGATGATTGTATTTTCAGCTCTGCAAAGAACTCACCCTCTTCCATCAGCACTTTTGGCTCAAGAAAAGGATGTTTGTTCATCACTGCTTTGAAATGGCTTAAAACACTTTCTGACCTATCTATGATAAATGACAAAAAAGTTCTCAGAGTGAATTAAGAGTTTCAACCCAGCAGTTTTCCCTCAATTGAACTTAATTAGATCTTTGACTGAAGGCCATCACTGATGTTTTGTTACTATTTAATTTCTCACCATTCTGCTCAGTGGGATACCTCCTGGTAACCATACAAAGGCAGGAGGATTATCAGAGCCCAAGGAACATGCCTCGGGACACTCACCCTTTCAGCTTCTCACCGGGCTTGCCGGGTGCAACAGGAAGGAAGAGAGACACTTGTGCTGTTTGGAGGTGGAAGGTGACCTTTGCCACCAAGGAGAAGGATGGTTGGCAGAAATTTCCCAGACAGCAGCTCCTCTCTCTGATACTACCTGTCAAACCAGGCATGGCCTTGGTTGGGTATGGTGGCTTTTCCAGCAATGGAAAGGAGATTGCTGCAGTAAACAAGCTGTGAGCTTGTTTTCCTCATTCTCTTAGGGAGTACAACAGTAGTATGTGTGGCCTACACACAGAGCTTCATTCCCTCACTCTTCCTGCTCAGATGCTTATTTCTTTCAATCCTTCCTGACATATCATCTCAGCAAAGCTGACTGCAGTAAGAATTGAAAAGCCTAATAGTACCTTTTTTTTTCCTTCCCTGCAAGAGTGATCAGTAGAATAAATGGATACTTAATTTCTATCATGTGATAAATATAATTTTTCATCAGCCTCATTTCTCCATTGTACTTTCAAAACTTCCTTCATAATCTCTGGATTTAAAAAAAAGAAGCCAGCGTGGCCATCAGAGCCCATCAGCTTGGAGGGAAGGGTGCATCATTTCAATAATTTTTCTTTCTGTACCACAAAAATCAAAATAAGAAACAGTGCTGTATAAAGTAAGATTTGAATGTCAGAGACTTAAAGCAGGAGCAGTGAAAATTAATAGAAAGTCAACTCAAGAAAATAATATAGACAAGCACATTTTACTTACTAGAAGCCAGCAACCCACAAAGAGCTGTTAGGCACTAGGTGTCCCACTGAGCTTCAAAAATTTGAATAGATATCTGATGGAGGAATTAGAAATACAGACATTTTGTGGACTTACTGATACATAAGTCGAGCAATGTCATGGCAAGCACTTGGTGACTGAGAAAAAGCACTATATAGTTGCATTTGTAAAAAATAGACTTCCTAGGGAGCATTGTAACAAAGTGACAGCAAAAACATGCATGCCAATGCCACTAAAAATGTCCACCTAGACTGAAAAGCAGAATACAAGAAATAACAAAAAAAAAAATCAAGAACACCATTTGGAGGCAAACTCAATACAAAGATGTCCACCAGAAATTAAGCAGTCATAGGCATTCAATAAACTTAATGTTTTCAAGAACAGAAATGCTAACAGAAATACTTCATGTCTGCTGAAAAATAAGCTTAAAGTCAAGACAAATACAATTTATGGGGCTAAAATTCTGTTTGTTTCTTCTTTCCATCAAGTCTGGACAAAGATATTTTTTCTTATTGTATTTGATTCTGCTCTTGAAGTTGGAATATCTGTGGGTAGTGAAGTGGTGAATCTCCTTATGCTCGTGGCAAGGGCATGCATTAAGATCGTGGACTTCATAATAATTTCTGAGACAAAATCAAATAGCCTAGTGATTTACTAGTAATAAGAGCCAGACCTACAACCCCTTGTTTACAGGTATCTTTACCTTCATTTTCTTTCTACAGAATTAACATTTCCTTTATCAAAAATAAGAGAATCCCTCCCTCTCTCTCTACAGGTGCAAACCAACCCCTATAGTCCAATCTATAATGCTATCCAATTTTTAAAGTTTTCTCCAAACCCAGGTTTGGAGACCCTACAGCAAAGGGTGGGTGCAAGAGAAGAGCTGATCTATCATGTATTTTTCCTCTAGGAAATTTTAGTACTGTGAAAAGAATTTTGGTCCTCTCTGTTCTTCCCAGCAGAGAAACGTATGGCCCTGCGTTTGGTGGCCAGCACTACCAACAGAGTAACATCTCCCTTAAATGCTACATTTTGCTGTAATGTTATACACTAAATGCTATTAGACCTGGGCATAATGAGACGAGAGATTTCATAGCCACAGAAAAGCACGTATTCTCTATGAATTAGGAACATGGTATTGATTTATAATTACATATATAAGATAGAGTCGTTTATATCTCCAATAATCTTTAAAGGCCACCATCTGCCTCTAGACAAACTTAAGAAGGAAACCTAATTTGGATACAAACCTGCTTGGATAGTTAATTCAGTTAAGGGATCAATTTCTAATAAAATTGAAGGATTGGGCTGTGTGATAATCCTTTGAACTACCTGCAGCAGCAAATTCGTCCTTATCTTTTCTTCCCCGCAGTGCCACACTGGCTCTCAGCTTTCTGGTAAGTGAGGAAAAGGTGATTTACCCAGTAAAGTACATAAAAGCTGACTGAAACAAAATTGAAAGAATTTTTGGAACTACTGCTGTTGTAATATCAATAAGAGCAGTAAAAATCATCAAAATATAGATGATAATTATAAAAGAACATTAAAATACGTAGTAGTGATATGAGGCAAGTAGATGTTTTTAAGATTCATTTAAAAATAAGAATCATGAATGCATGCTCATGTACATATACTTGCTAGAAATGGGATCAACAAAGGCCTTCAGTATTATGGGACAGACAGACTTGAAATGAGGACAGAACAGAGGTGTTTAAGTAAATACCACTTTGAAATGTCTTAGTCATTCAGAACTGTGTTTCTGCTCCTAAACAAAAGCAGTTTCCATTCAATGAACTGCCTGGTAGTTACTGACTCCCCCTGCACTCTGTGCCCTTAGCAATTTCCCTTGAACCCTCTCACACAGCAGAGTATAAGGTCCAGATCAATTTGATAAATAGGAAATCATAATGAGCTGTTTATAATATATTTAAGTGCAGTAAAGGATGTTATGTTGTCTTTCAAGAAGTCTTTAGAGCTCATGTAGAGACACCATTTTAATATTCTGGGCTTCATGGTGTTGTCAATTTAATGGTTTACATCAGATTTGTAAATCCTTAATGACATTTTTATTGAAGGAAATATTACTTCATCCACTGTGCTGCTAACAGCAGCATTTAGTTTCCCTAGGTAAGTGAGAAGTTCAGGCCAGTGTCAGAGCTTAGCTACATTAGCCATTTGTGGTGAAAGAAAAGCCTCTATTAATGCTTATGCGCTAGAATTAAGATGACTCGAATGCTGTAATCCTTCCTATTCGACTATTGGCATCATGCTGCCATCTGACAACAGCTGTTTCCTACTTAATCTGATGGAAAAAAAATGGTGGGAGATTGTTTCTTGCACCATTAGAAGCTCACTTGTTCCATTTTGTGTTATAAACAGTGTTTCATAATAAAACCCTCTTTAATGTATCCATGTGTTACATATAGTATAGTCTTGTTTATTTTTGTCCTCTGATTTAGTAAGCACCCAGAGAACCAACAGACATTGTTCTGCACCAGCATTTTATTTTTAGTTCGGTAGTTAGGAACAGTGGGATCCAAAACTTGTCATGAGAAAAAATCCCAGGTATTTGGGGCACATAAGAAAAATGAATAAGCATTGCATGTCATGACACTTTTTAATCACCTCTCTTGGCAGAAGGCCAAACATGGAGTTTGTAGAGACTTTTGAAGCTACTGGAGCTGGAGGGTCCTGCCTTGGAACTTGGATATCAGGCTGATATCTCTGCATTTCCTGACAGCTGCTACCTTCAGGACACAAAAATACATCTGCCTCACCTATTCCCTGAGCTTCAAATTATGGGGCTACTTAGGTGAATCTTGGAGTTCCAAAACTTATCTGTGAGAATCTGGTTTGAACACTGCTGGATCACAGTCCCATTACAGGTGCTGGTTTGACTGACAGCTAGTGGTATGCCTACATATATTGAATACATTTGGTATTGGAGATAAAACCTTGCTAAATGACAAAGTATTCCTTGAAAGCAGAAGACAGAGCATTTTTTTTTTTTAAAGACAAAAATCTCCTTTTGAGCTGGTTTGGACAGAACAGTGACCACTGTTGGTTGTGAATCTGGAGAACTTAGCTGAAGATGTCCGTTATGTGTGTTTTCTGAGCTTGGGTACACAATGGAATTCAGACATGGATAAAGAGGAAGAAAAAAAGAGTCACATTACAAATCAGGCAAATAATTCTGTACCTTTCAAGATTATAAACTTTATTATAATTTCAGGTGAAATCCTTTGAATAGAAAATGCAGATGTCAATATTTACAAGAACGACGGAAGCTACAGAAAGCAGCTGGTTTGCACCCACCATTATCCAGGACTGTGGGTATGTGTGCTGTAGATCACCCCAAGGGTACAAATCTCTCTAATACACAGGAAATGGGGAAAGGATTATGTAAGTTTCAGATTAGGAACTATTTTGCTCTGATCCAGAAAATTATAGCAAACAATTCTAATTATTGATGGCAGAAATACTCAAAGCCATCTAAGAATTTTCAGCAGCAGAAATCTCAGTTTCTGGGGAAAATGGACTTATGTCCAAAGTCTCCTAAAATGCACCTTCTCTAGCCCAGTAGCTGCTGAGGGAAGTGAAAGCAAAGCTGCTGTCCATTTTGCAAAACCCAAAATATTGTTAACAGCAGCATAGAAAGGAAAAATGGTCCTACTCTTCTGTCTACTCTTCCTATCAGATATGCACTCTGAGAAACAAAATTCCTTAATGTTCGCAGTCAATGGTTCCTCAGGCTGGAACACCCACCCCATGAACTGGCTGCACAGAGGCTGAACTTCTCACTCATTTCTGGGATCATGCCCTGGAATCTGTGCAACTATTAATTTGTAATTGAGAGGATCTTTGAACCTGCTCTTGTATTAGCTAAGAGCCATGCTGAGATTGTTAACTTAGCAAATCACTTGATTCTGCAGTTCTCCTTTGTGTTAGCTGCTTCCAGTAATGACACTTTGCATGCAAATACAAATAGTTGGAGCAAAATAAAAAACTCAAGGCCCTAATAAATAAAATTAAACACTGCAGATATTTTTATGACACTGCAGAATGTATAAATAGTGATCAAGTGTTTAGGAATTAAATGGAAGGAAACAACATATGGAATTCTTTGCTAATATTAAAAATCTGCTGTGTAAACTTTATTAAAAACTATCTTCAAACAGATGAGTTCTTGGAAGTATTCTCAAGGGGATTTGTTTTATTTGGTCCATCTACCTTGGTTCAATCTGAAGTAAGTAAAGTTTATTTAAAATTCATTCTTAGGTTTCAGTCCTACTGACTCAAACATAGCACCAAAACCAAACAGTCAGCAGGACAGTTTTTGGGCTTCAGTGTGAGTTGGATTATGAGCTCAAGCAATGCCTGCAAACATAATTTTTTGAAGGAAATGGATCTGATAATATATACTGTCATTTTACAGTAAGACCAGATCTTTTTTTAAGGAAGATTTCTAATCCAGAGGTGTTCTAAATATTTTTACTTTTTGTAGTACCAAAATGCGTTTGACAGTTTTTATTTATTAACTCAAAATAACACTCAGAAATTCAGTGTGATGCAGATGTCTTTCTGTTTGTCCACTGACATTTTTGATATTTACATTTCCAATCAGGGCATAAACACAACAGTTCCGCTGACTAAAATGCAGTGTTAAAATTTAAATGCATGTTTATTTTGTGAATACATAATTCACTGAATTAAGATAACACTGAAACATCCACTATGAGCAGGGAACGTGGTTTGCAATTTAGAAAGGGGCCTGTGTTCTGCAGATAAGTACACTGTCAGTGTTACTCTGTGTTTAAAATGTTTCAGCTACAGGGATTAGAGTTGAAGAATTGCTTCATTTCTGCAAAGCTGGAGTAGGCCAACCTGTACATCGCAAGATGCATGGCTGGGAATGAGTTCCTGAGAATTGCTTGTGACAACTGCATGTTAAATGTGATCCAGATTTCCTTGAAAGGCGATAGTTTTAAATCTAATCAGGAAATTGTATCTTCAGAGAGTTCAATATATTCAATCCTAAATTAAATGGGACCTGTTACTTTAAAAAAAAATAAATTAAATATTACAGTATAATAAATATACCTTTTTTTAATGTCCTATATACTGAACAGTTATTTCTATTTTTTGTCATTCACATGCATTTCTGTTACTTTCATTGCTGCAAGGGACAAGAATTATTTTAAATTATGGCCTATTTGAACATAAAGTAACTCTACTGGTTTGGACAGAGAATCCATCTCCTTGGTATCCTACTTGTTTAGAAAACACCCATGAAAGAGTTTTAAAGAAGGGACAATATTCCCAATGCTTTCACCAGCTTGCAGCCATATGCTGCCAGGCAGTTCCTGAGCCAGATGTTCTTTCTGTGTATTTAGTAATAGTCCATGGATATGTTTTCTGCAAACATGTCCAGTCTTGCCAAGAACTTGTGTAAGCTTTTAACTTCGCCAGCATCCTGTGGCAAGCAATAATAACACCGTGTAATGCCACCCCCTTCAGTTTTTTTTTTTAATCAGTTTCTTCATTTAGTTACTGTTAATTCCCCTTAGTGCTGCTCCTGGAAGAGAGAGCGAACAATCCATTGATACAACTCCTTTTTTCCTCCTTTGGTGGCTTTTAGAAATTGATCCTATAATTACAGTAGCCTGCAGTCAAATCACTAGGATTACTTGTATGAGCAAGGCATATTCAACTAAATCCTAATTAGAAATGGTATTTAATATGATTTAAATCTGAATATTGTTTAAACATAAACATAGAATCCATTATATTGTATTTGGATGTTTGGGACAACCAGCCTCTTAACAGAAAACCTGATCTGACTATACAATTTAGGCTAATACTTGTTTTATTATTAATGCACATTGTTTGCTTCTGTAAGAATATGGTAAGCTAAAAGAGTTTGCCATGTATATTTATGACTTAAAAGTCTTTCTGATATACACCAAATATGTACTATAGTACAGTAAATGCTTTTGGGAGATTTGTAAGTATATTCCCAGTATTCTTCTGTACTTTGCAATATGTCTATAATTTAAGAATGGTATTTAATCATCTATTCCAACACTTCTGTACTTTCAGACCCTAAACGTGAATAATACAAAATCCAGTACTTGTAGTGGATCCTTGCAAAGAAACTGTGATGAAGCTCTATTTTAAAATTTTGGCCATGCTTTTCATTAAAGTACTTATCTGAGTATAGAGATAGGAAGAGAATAGGAAATTAGGTTGACTAAAATAGCTACAATAGTCTGAACTGAATAGTTAAAAGAGGGACTTCTACTGATTAAAGCAGGGTACTTGAAACATGGCAACATCCTAAAGTTATAACTATTCACGGCTTGTTGGCAGCTGAAAAATTATGTACCTGCTTCAAGGGGCAAAACAACATTCCAGTTTTGCCCATGTGAATAGTACATTAGGCAGCACTGAAGACACTTTAAACTATTATGGTTATATATTGTAATATATATTTCTCCATAATGTTGCAGCACACATTATACATTGGTCTGATTCCTTGTAAAAATACATCCCATGATTACTGTAATGAAATGCACTTCAGATAGATAATAACCTAATGATTCCAAAAACAGAGAACTCTGAAACTGGGACTAGGAAAAAGCAAAATCTTCAGTTTGAAAACTGCTTCTCTGAGCATCTGCTCTTAGAGTAGCCACAGTCTTTTATAGCCATTTTGTCTCAATTTTTAGTGATGATCCAAAGCAACTGAAGGGAAAAAAACAGGCTAAGAAAAAAAAATATTTTGGGAGGCATGCAGCCTTTTTCCCTGAACTGTTTATTCATGGCCAGGATCCCCAAAACCATCATAGAGATGTGGTGTTTGTGCTGTTGCTTTGGTAAAGCTAAAACTAAGAGCTGTCTGAAGGTTCAGTGGCTGAAGATTAATTTTTCTGATGTTTGAAAGTGCTTTTTGGGGTTTTGTGCTCTTGAAAACCAGTCTATTTCATTGAGAAATGTGGATTTTTAGAAACAATAGCTATACTAGGAAAAGCCCTACTGTGGCTACAATAGAAAAGCACTTTAACTACTACAGCCACCTAAATACCTGAACAGGTATTAAATGTTACAAGTACTCTTATATTAGCGAAATTTATCTACACTAGTATGTTTTCTCTGTACCCATTCTGGAAGAGTCCAACTGCAAAATTGAGGTGTAGAAGGCTATAGTGAGAAAGCTTCTATTTCAAAATTCTTCTAATTCCTTTAGGATGTGCCCAAAACTTAGGTGCTGTTGACAAGTGCCCAGCCTGAACTGTAAATATCTTTCTGAACATGAAAGGAAGAGGGACCTGACACCTGATAATCCCATCATTTTGGTGGAAGCTGTGCAGGGAATAATTGTACATGAATTCTTGTGGAATTTCACACTGCTGTTCCATTCTCCTATCTGTTCTGGGTTCTTTTACCCAAAAGAAAGAGTGCTCTAATTTTTTACCATAGTGCTATTTCTTAAAAGACCTCTCTGGTTGAAATAAATCAGAAAGTGACCTAAGCAAAAAATGCAAAAAAAGAAAGCAGAATGAGGAAATATTAGTTGTCCTATAATTTTCCCCCAATGGAGAAAACCCCAACAAACAAACGAACCACAAGGAAAAAACAATTTAAATACTTAAAATTGAAAATCTGTTATGAATCCAAAACCCAGACAGCAAGCAATTCAAACATTGATCTATTTATTTGTTCATCAGAAGAAAATATACAAGCCCAAAGCCAGGCTGGTAGACTATCCAGCTCCAGCAGCACCGGGCTAGGGGACTGAAGTCTTGGTAGGAGCTACCCTTGTGCCCATCTCTCCTTCATCACCTCAGAGAAGAGTGTAAAGTAGCCCAAGTGTTGCAGCAGATGCTGAGCTCACAAGACAGGAACTAGGAGCTGAAATATTTGTCCAGGAAAATCAGAAGAGGCTTAGTCTCTTACTCTGGTGGGGTCATAATTTTGCTTCATGTGCTCTGGCAGCAGAAAAGCTGCAGTATTCTACTGCCCTGTAATTTATACTGCCCTGCCCACTTCCCAAATCTTTTTCAGCCTTTGGTGAGGTAAGGCTACCTTCTTCACAAACCATGATGATCTCAGCTATGGAATGATAACTTCTTGTTCTACAATGTAGGCATTTACCTTATAATTTATCAATTTGCCTTTTGTCTATGCATCAATCCTTTTCATCTGTTGCCTTAGGAAGAAAACCGCAAACAATCTATGGTAATGCCTATTAGGCAACTATAAAATTTGGACTACTGATTATTATATATCTGCATATATGGGCAATGTGGGAGAAAAAGCCATTTGTATAATAGCTGAGGTTTGCTTGTTTGTGGCCTGTGTGCTGATTTTGCCATGCTTCTGGTTTGTCCTTCACCTTGCAGCTTGATAAAAGAAAACACAAACAATAGGATTTTCATATGAGTTTTACTTGGTTGTTCCTAACTAGCTAAGCTAACAGAAATGTGATTTTATGATATTTATCAATAACACTTATAATTCTGAGAAAATTGTAAAGACTTCTGGAGTGGAGGTACTTGTGTATAGTTGAAGCTTTTGTACATCAGCCAGCAGGTGATGAAAAATCCTACAGATGCTTATCCCCTCGTACTTCTGTAAGATGTTCCAAAACCCAGGTAAAATAATTAAGTTCTAAATCCCCTCAAGAATAGAAGAACTCATGGTATTAGAGGTATCTTCTTTGTAATATTTTCTACCAAATTGCATTGTCATTCACGCTCGCGTACAAGGTGAGTCCCCTTCTCAATGAGAGTTTGTGAAATACTCGAATTACTGAAAGTGCTCATTTCTTGTATTTCAGTTTTAAAGATGTTTGAAAATGTGCTTGGAAAAAGTGATGTAACCAGAAGTTTATGCAACTGATTTACTGGGATTGTTAAAATGCATAATTACTGATAAAGAGATGTTAGTCTGGCTGGAAATCCTCATCTCTTTGCCTCTGCCTGTGTCTAATTTACAGTATATAAAGTACAGCACTGTCTTTAATGGTCAAGAAAGGATAGAAAAGAGATGCTGATGATTCTTTGATATTTTAAATAATTTGTTCCATGATAAAAGATAGACAGAATGATCTAAATTCTGAGATGGAAATATTACTGACCAGATTATAGTGCCTTCTGCCAATTTGTTTTTATATTTGGTAAAAAATACTCTGGTCAAAGGAGGCAATTGTCCCACTCTGCTCTGCAATGGTGAGGCCTCATCTTGAACACTATGTGCAGTTTTGGGCACCACAATATAAAAAAAGATATGAAGCTATTAGAGAGCATCCAAAGGAGAGCCACAAAGATGGTGAAAGGCACTGAGGGGAAGGCATGTGCAGAGGGCTGAGGTCATTTGGTCTGTTCAGCCTGGTGAAGGGGAGACTGAGGGGAGACCTCATTGTGTTCTGCAACATCTTCATGAGGGGAAGAGGAGGTGCAGGCACTGATCTCTTCACTGTGGTGACAGTGACAGGACCTGAGGGAAAGGCCTGAAGCTGAATCAGAAGTTTAGGTTAGGTATGAGGAAAAGGTTTTTCACCCAGAGGATAACTGAGCATTAAACAGGCTCCCCAGGGAAAGGAGGACACAGTGTATAAGGGATAGTGTTTCATGATTCTGAGAATTGCTTTCTGTCCCTGAGAGAAATGCATTCTTCCACTGATGCAAGTTAGTAGCACTGCTCCCATTGATTTTCAAGTGCCAAAATGTAACCAAGGGCAGCCAAGAGCTGCAGATGGTCTTTTTCATCAAAGACCAAACACCAATGCAGTTGCACGTTGTTACTGCTCACTCTGACCCCACTTCCCTATGGCAGCCATATGGCTTGGAACCATTCCCTGGGTACCTTCCCTCTTGCAGGACACACATGTGCATCCTACTCTGCAAAACACCCCCACTTCCCTGGACAGTTTTGTGTCATTCACTACTGTTTTGATTTTGCTTGTGACCATATTAATTTCTCCCAGTGAACCTATAATTATCTTTGATAGATTGAAACTTCAGGAGACTTGGTCACAGATGTCTCCTTAATATTTATGTTTACATATACATACATCTGCATTGCTTTCCACACAACCATCCTCATTTAAAAGTTACTTCAGCTTCCCTCTTTTTTCTCCCCTTTCTGGACATATGGTGAATAGTATTGTACATAGCATGAGTTATTAAATAGTAAGATACTACAGTAAATCAAAGTAAATCTAGCCACTATAACATAAATACAGTTTTTTAGGGGTGAATATCTTCCAAGTGCACTGCAAATGTTATGATTTTTTCCTGCAGAAACTACACTATAATATCTTGATGTGGGCTAGTGTTCAAGTTTAGCCTTCTGTAACTCCAGCAATTGCTTCCAAAATACACAGCAGTGGTAGTATATTCTTGACTTGTAATTCTGCAGCTCTGTCTGAACCTTGCTCTGCAAACCAATCACAATTTCTTTGCAATCAAAGATGAGCAAATTTGTGCAAATTCATTAAATCTAGTCACTTGTGACTGTCACAAATGTCCCCTTAGAGGACTGAAGCTCTGAAGGCTACAGATTTGACGCTTTGTTTGAAATTATTTGTGACTTGCTGTGGTATTGGACCTAAATAAAAGGAAAAAAGACAAAAGGAACAGCAAAGCACACGGACTCCTTTTGGGAAAAGAAGCCGATTTTATTGAACTGAGAGCCCATATTTAAAGCATGTTCCGATGCACGGAACAGAACCGTAGTTCATTGGTCCACTGGGACAAACATCCAGGAAAACATCTCCCAGGATGCGTCCCACGGAAAAACACCAGGTGTCCATCCTTGTTGTGGATTCCATCTTGTTTTTCCAACTTGTTTTTCATGGATTCCAACCTGTTATTGACCATGTTATCACCTTGGGAACTTTCTCCTTATCACCTTGAGAACCGGGCAGAACTCAAACTTGTGAGAAATACTTCTCGGAGCTAGCTCGCTAGATGTCTCTCTGACCACAGCTTGCAAGTGTGGCTATGCATCCACCTAGAGATACTCATGAACTTTACAGTTATTGCTTGGTACATGGTACTACAGAATAGCTATAATAGTGCTATGAGTTTTTATTGGTGTATGACTGGTATTTTTTCAGCTTTCTAACTGGCTTTCAGCCAAAAAGAAACAAAACCTCAAACATTTCTTTCTTGTACAAATTTTTGCACAAGTATTTATGCTAATTTTCCTTGTAGTTGTTATTCATGAGTTACTTTTGAGTACCTATGAAGAGTAAATAAAAAGCAGCAGAACTACTATAATAAAGAATCTGGGGTTTTTTACAGCTTGTATTTGTAAATTTTTTGGTTCAAAATTTTTCCAATCCTTTTCACAATAATGTTTGCAATCCCAAGTGTCATATCTTTACATTCATTTTTTTTTAAAAAAATGCAAGTGCTAAATGTCGTTGTCAGACCTTAGAAAAAAATTGGTTGTATGAAATGAGCCTGGTAAGCTCATTAAACAGGCAAGACAAGCAAGAATGTGGGAACTTCCACTCCTTTCTGATTTGCCTATGATACTTGCAAGCATGGTTTTAAAAGATATTGTCTCATTAAGATGGCATATCTTAAACTGTAGTCAGGACCTCACATGTGGTTAAAGCATGGTGGCCTTCTTTTGGATTCTAAATTTCTGGAAAATGCTGTTCTAAGTTGATATGAACCATTTTTAAAATCCACATTGAATTCAGAAAATTGTTTCCATTCAAAATAGCAAAAATAAGACTGACATATTGAAATATTCTGTATTAAGAATGGCTGAGTTTGATTGCAGTATAAAATGTGAGAGAAAGAAGCACTTTTCTAATATTTGTTTGGCATGAAAGAAGATGATGCAAAATTAATATTTTTGTCAGTAAGAAAGAACTAAGAATATTTTGCATTGTGTTAACTTGAAGTTTTACTGAGTATTCTTAAACTCTTAAAGACAAGTGGTGTTCTTTCTCACAGTCCATGACTCATACAATTGTTCCTTTCTTTGTTCTGAAGCATTTTTCCTCGGCGCATAATGACATTTCTGGATAGCTCTGGCTTGCTCAGCTTAGGATTGTGTCACAATTTTCATGAGCTTTTCTGACTGACTAAACTGTCCTCCTTTGTGGCTGCTCTGTTTTATTTCACCAGATGTTTTTGTGCTACAACTTCAGCTGTGATCAAATGTGCAGGCAACAGCAAAATTAGAAGAGTAAGGATGAGAAGAGCTCCCAGTCAATGTGCCGACTGACTTAGTTAACATGTGTGGGAGAGAGCATGGTTTCAACTTCCTAGGCAGATGCAGACTGAATAAAACTATCCCAGATCCTACTGAAGCCTGATCTAAGATGGGGGTTGGGGATGGTGGCAACTGACACAGACCCTGAATGGATACAGCCTGTCTCTAAAGCAACAAATCATATATTTATTTTCAACTATGTTCTCTGCACTTGCTAGCACCCCCTCCATCTTTCAACTGAGTTCATCAATTGTTACATCTCAAGTACCGGATAAAGGGGTCTATTTCCTGACCTAAAGAAGAAAAAAAGGGGGAGTTTTAGCTACCAGAGTTTTCTCCACTTCAGGGGGTTTGGTGTTGGTTGCAATGTCCAAGAGAAGAGACAAACCCAGGATTTCTGGCCTTCATGAAAGCAGCCTCTCAACAACAGAGTAAATGCTGCCTTCCATTCAGAAGCATAGTACATATCCCTAAGAAGGCATTCCAGAAGGAGCTTCCTCTGTGTGCTTTGATGTGCAAGCCAGTCAGCAGGTCTGCTCCAAATGTATCAGACAATACATGATGTTCAGATCAGTCTCACCAATGTGAGAAGCAGTCACGTGAAAAGCTGATGTTTTCCATAGTATTGTGCCTGTGATACAGTCAAGAAAGTATCTGTGATGTACAAGGTCCCGATTGCTCTACAGAGTTCAGGGTGCTCATGCTCAAGAAAGATCAGTTCAAATTGAAACAGATGCCAAAAGAGTCAACAAGGAGTCAGGAGGATGGAAGATCTCCCTCCAAAAGAAAACCCAAAGTGTGTTTAACCCAGAAAAATCTTTTTTAAGGGTTATACTGCTGCTTTGTATAAATGTAAAACATGATTGAGCAGAAAAATGAGATATCCTTCTCAAAGGTTTTTATTTTATCTATCTTTATTTCATTTTCATATGCTAGTAGAGTATTTGCCTCTGCAGTGAATCCATTCAGTGTGCACCATATTTAGGTACTATTTTGGGAGAATTAAGAAGGGGCAAGGTGATAATATTCTGAAAATACAACCACCTTTTAATAATTAGTGGTATATGTGAAGTCATTGTTTATAAAATCAAAGTTGTATCAGAAGCAGTTCAAGGGAAAGGGGTCATTCAGAGTTACCAACGAAAATCCCTTAGTCTCCAACACTCATACTAACTTCCCCTTTCCCAAAGTGGCATGAAACATCAGTTGTTGGAGATGCTATAAAGTGGACTAGATTTATCATCTGTTCTCTATGCCTGTGGATGCAGAAATCCATGCCATTTTATCCCTATTAAATCATG
The DNA here is from genome assembly GCA_013397375.1 of Toxostoma redivivum. Taxonomy (NCBI): domain Eukaryota; kingdom Metazoa; phylum Chordata; class Aves; order Passeriformes; family Mimidae; genus Toxostoma; species Toxostoma redivivum. The sequence goes on from VXBI01009112.1 coordinate 819,627, forward strand.
CACCAAATGAAAGTAAATCTTGTGATGTAACAGGAAATGGTTTTCTGCATTTTTTGGTACCTTTCAATCTAATTGAACATATGGTGAATAATCCTCATAAATAGCTAGATATTATTAGCCCTGTTATGTGGATTCCCTGTTACAGGGAAAGGGAAGCAAGAATTGATATGAGGGCTTGTGCAAGGTCACCTACAAGTAGACATGGATAAATTACTTTTACACAAACAGATATACCTCTCTGGGTAAAATTCAGCAGCTGCCTGATCATGAGCAAAAACATAAGGCAGATGAGAATCTCAGCTGCTCAATCCCTGCACTGTGATTTACATAAGGTAAGCAGATGGGCAGCAATAAGCAAGATCTGAATTTCTCCAGAGAAAGCATTCAAGATAAACCAAACAGAATAAAACAGAATAAATTCACGTGCTCATTAGTCTTCGTATGGATAATCCCAAAAGTGATGCTGGTAGTTACTGTTTCACCTTTTGCAGAGTCATGGAATTAAAAATTACCAAGGCAGCCACCAGAGTGCACCAGATACATTTTAGAGCAACTCGAAAGAAAAGCGAACAACCTAAGAACTGTTACTCCCTTCTCTTGCGGTCTTCTTTTGTTTTTGCTATGGGAAAGGAAACAGCCCTTTAAATATGTGTGCACAGGCCAGCAAGGAAGAAGGTGAAGACTCAGAAAGCTGGGAAGGTGTCACTGCTTTCTGTGTACACATGTGACTCCATCCCCACCTTTGCCATTCGGGGATGTGTAACATGATCTGAAACACCTCCTACATATCAGTACTGTACATTTTGAAATGCTGACTACTCCACATTGTGTACGCCATATGGTGCACATTGTAACTGAACATTGCATCTTCCATATTTTGAAGGGCAACATAAAAGCATTAAAGGTGAAATTTACCAGACAGATGTGCACATCTGCATGTGACCTACTCATGTAGTCAGCCTTTCTAGTCAGTGGAAATAAATGGACAATTCTGGCACAGGATTCGTCTTTATGTGCTAAAGTGGAGGTCTAACACAGGACAGAAGATTTTATCCTCTAAAAGATAATTTCTTTCATGGTCTTCCAATGGAATGTAAAGTCAGTTGCATAGCTCTAGACATCAAGAGTTAAGTACCTGTAAATCTCCATTTTTGTATTATTCCTAGATTGATTGTTAACAGCTGCAGAACACTCTTCATGTATGTTGTTCTTTAGGTAGCGGAGTGCAGCAACACATGAAATGCGAAGCTTAATAAGGGTTAGATTTCATCTTGCAGTACACAAACAACATTCCATTTCATGTATTTTCTGGCTGCTGGCTGGAACACTGGAAATATAATTTGGACAATAGAAGTGCTGCCATTTTATTTCAATGTGAATTAGGTGAGTGAGCTGGTGAGACATTTTCTGCTCAGTTTAAAACCCATCTGAACAAATGCTGGAATAGATAAAAGAAGGGAAATGTTGAAACTCTCCTGCATTAAAAATATGCTTTAAAAGTCCAGTGGTACTTTTACTTTAGCACTGCAGTGGTTGTTAAAATGCTCTTGGACAGGAGGATTTCTAGACCTCAGCAGGAACAAATCCATCTACTGCCATTGAAGTCAGCCTGTGAATTTAAATTTGTCAGCTGATCTGTTACTATTTCCTCTAGCCAATTCTTCTCAGTGGGTTGCATTTTTATCTGCTGATAATTAACATATCATTAGGAACTGGAATGTGAAAAATCACCTAACACACTTATTTAAAGAAGAATAATCATATATTCATGCAAAATATGAAAAACAGTGTGATTTATTTTTTTTTAATTTGGAAAAATTAAAAGAATGAAAATAAATCACTCTGCAGTGAAGAGTCAAAAGCACATGTTGAACATGCATATTCAAACCCTGTAAAGCAGTGATGAAGGATGGCACTGCTGAGAAGTTCTCTTTTTAGCAGTTGTTTTTGTAAGGATAGCGCTAAGCATCAGAAGCCTGCATGGTCTGTTTGGCTTTGGTGACTGACTATATTGAGTGTAAAGGCAGTGCATGAGATCTTAATCTAAATATTTAAACTCTTTGAAGGAGTCTTGGATTCTGTAGCAAGATCGACTGATTTGTAATCTCCTTTCTCTCCTCCTTTTAGCATATAAACCTATAAGCCTCAAATGGTGCATTCCTACCTAGTTGATTATAGAGTTCTAGAACAGTTTGAGTTGGAAGTGACCTTAAAGATGATGCAATTCCAAACCTCCTGCCATCGGCAGGGATGCCACACACTAGATCAAGTCTCAGGGCCCCATCCAACCTGGCCTTGAACATTTCCAGAGATGGGGCATCTACAAGCTCTCTGGGCAACCTATTCAGTGCTTCACCACCCTCTGAGTAATGATTTTTTTCTTAACATCTAATCTAAACCTGCCTGCTTTCTCTTTGAAACCATTGTCCCTCGTCCTGTCTCTATCTGCCTATATGAAAAGTCACTCTCCCTATTTTTTAAAGCCTCTTTAAGGTACTGGAAGGCCTCAACGAGGTCTCCCTGAAGCTTTGTCTTCCCTATGAACAACCTTACTTTCCAAGTAAGGATACCTGGACCTTATCAAGAACAAAAATATTAACTGCAAACTCAGGAATTAATGACTATTTAGTCAGAGTTAGGCAGAAGAGATACCAGTGAAAGAGAGTAGTGATATTTCTGTCAGTTTACAGCAATAATACGTCTGTAGGTCAAAATTATCTGTCTGTGTCTAGTGTAAATTGGGAATCATTTAATCAAAGAAAACCTTACTAGTGTTATGCAGAACTGGGTTTGATCCTATCAAGTAGAGGAAAAACTGCCTAGAGTTAGCTGTACGTTTGAAGTGCATAATAATAAAGACAGACGTAAGAAGGGAATCAATAACTCTTGTGGTTTTATCACTAATTTAATACCCAGTCTTATTTTTAATAGGACTTTTTTTGCTTCTAGTTCCTTTTCTCACTTTCCTTGTTACGTGCTTATAAAAGCTTTCTTAAGATTTCTTACTTACTCTCCAGTTGACTGGTCCAAGCTCATTCTGGGTTTGCCTTCCTTAATCTGCCCCCCACCCCAAACAAGGCAGGTTCTTCTCCGTTTGCAGCAAAATTTTCTTTTGAGCAGCCCCTAGTGACACCACATTGATGACCACACCTTGTTTCTGCATTCTTTTTACAGCGAGGCTGCAGCATGTTGTGGTGTGTTTTAATTATGTACCCTAATTTAAGATGCCTATCAAAGAAAAAGTAGCTTACATTTTTGTTCTTATAGCACCTAATATACATTTAGTTTGGGCAAAGGGCTTTGGAAAGCACTCATTAGACATGGAATGCTCTAAATGTTTTACTTTTATTTCTGTTTTATTTTAGTTATTTTTTTTAAAGGAAGTTTTATAACTAAGTGGAGTATTTGGCATGCAACCAGTTAGCTGAAGCTTTAGACAGGGCCAGGTCCTAAGGACCCTGATATTTATGTTTGGTTTTTCTGGTTTAGTTTAAAAGAAAAAAAAATGGGTCCTTCAGAAAATAATTTTGCATATGCTGTTTAACAATTAACCACATGTGCATTTAAAGAAAGCTAAATGCACCAACAGATAGGAGTGCTAACATAAGTTAATAGGATGTTTTCTCACCTCATGCTGATGTATTTCCAACCTGAGCTGTGAAAACAGAGTTCTGTTTGCATGCTTGAGTGAGAAGCTAGGCTAATTTTTGCCTTTGGGACACAGCCTGAGATATAGAGAGTGTGCAATAACTTTTCAGTGGGAGTACACGGAAATCTTTTCACAGTCCTAGGTTTTGCAGTGGTTTCATGTCTTTGTTTTTGTGTGTGTAGGTACATGCAGACAGTTTTTCTCAGTGTTTTTGGTGCATGCTGCTAGTTAAACTGTTGTAACCATAGTACTAAGCCATTGCTGATGATGCCCTGAAGCTGTGCCATCTCTTTTACCCATTTGCTTTGCAGAAGGAGAACATGTGTGGAGGTGAGTCAGCTTCTTTCCTATGCATTGTAAATATTAAAAAATTAAAGAATCACATAGTTAAAAATTGACCTGTTCCTTTTTCTAATTTATATGCATAGTGTACCTGTTGGTACTAATGTCTTTTTAATAAAATGGGTTTTTAAATGTCATGTTAAAATTTTGATTAAAAAATAACAATACAAAAAAATATTTTGGCCAAAACATCTTGGCTAGCTGCCTACAGATAAAACATTCAAGAAACCACGGAAGAGGCAGGCTTTATCAAAACCCACCCCCCCTTTCAATAGTTTACATGAATTTAAAACTAAGGCAGCACGTGACCCTCAGGTATGTGAGAAATGAAAAGGCAACTCTGTAATGGTTGGCCTATGGAATGACATCCAAGTTTTCCTGTGCTTGTAATGTTGGGACTCTTCTCAAAATTTAATGGCGACTTTACCCTTTTTAAAGAAATTGGGACTCCCTCTTTGGCATTCTGTAGAAGTCCATCATCAATGGCAAAATTCAGTTATTCTGACTGTGATCCCTCCAAAGTCACCAGCTGTAAGTATCAAGGACTCTAGAAGACAAACTGATCTTGCTCAAACATGACAGAAGTTCTGCCTGTTTGCTTCCACAGTTTGTGGTCACAGGACAAGGTTTCTGTGCTGCTCCTGTGTGGCAGCCCTGCACTGCAGAACAGCTGCACAGAAAACTGCGTGGTTCATCCACAACCTTGCATGTAGCATTCCATTTTAGGTACAAGGTTAAAAGAATTAAGGTTCAGAACTCTATACCCATGCACTTCAGAGCACCTCACAGAGCCCAGCACCAAACTTTGCAGATTTTAACTGTAAGCAAAGCAGTTGCACGATTTGTTATAAAAGGAAAAAAAGTGAACAGAATGCAAATTACACTCATCTCAACTGAAGTTGATCCATTCACTTATAGAACAAACTGATTAATTCAGACAAATCATATGCATATGGGAACGAGGGCACAAATTACAAACATAAATAGCATAGTTTTGTTGCCATGGAAAAAAACAAACGGGTTTCGGTGTTATGTTACAGGTAACAAAACTAATACCAAGGCAGTGAGTCCCATTCCATCAGAGCCTGTGCCTAGGCACAGAGGAGGCTTTGCCTACCAAAAAGGCCGATGCAATGCTGCGCTCGTCTGGCTGTCACTGGCTCATAGAGCGTGACCTTGGAGCTAATGGCGGCTTGTTTAAGGCCCAGCAGCTCTTAGGCAGCTCGGTCAGCAGTGTCCTTGCTTGACATTATCCCTTGTTGTGATTTTTGTTACAAGAGCTTGTCGATCAAAAAAATAAACTTCTTTTTGGGGTGTGTATGAAAAGTTAAAGCAATCACCGAATACTGTTGCGATTCAGTGAAATGGAACGCACAAAGCAAACGCTGAACACATTCTTTATTTTTCTTATTGCCGTGCCACACTTGCCACACGGCAGCCCCGGGGCGCAGCAGTTCGCCCGTGGCAGCTGACTCGGAGCCGAAAGGCCAGCGACTTTTCTTTAATTGACGGATTTCTCAGCGACACCTTCACACAAACTCCAGCGTGCCCGGAGGACGCTGGTGTCCCTGAGCCCGCGGCGTGAGGAAGCGCACAGAGCCACACCGCGGGTCCCGCCGCCCTCGCCCGCGGGGCTCCGAGCCGGGAGGAGGGGCACGGCCGCGCCGGGCCGCAGGAAGCGCTGCCGTCACCCGGCCCTGCCCCGCTGCGCTGCCGGCAGGAGGCTGGGCCGCGCCGGGTCGTAGCCGGGCCGCCCCGCTCCGCCTCGGTGTCTCCAGAAGGGATGCGGCGGCCAGCGCCATGAGCTGGCGGTCCGGCTCCCGCGGCGTGGTCCTCACCGCCTACCACCCCAGCGGCGGGGCCGGCGACGCCCCCGGCGGGTGAGTGGAGCTGCGGGCGGCAGGGAAAGAGGGAGGGAAGGAGGGCGCTGCCCGCGGCAGGTGCGCTCGGCGGGGGCGGCTCCGGCTGCCGCGCCGCGGAGGAGGAGCGCAGCCGGCTCAGCGGGAACCTGTTGCGCGGGAGGAGGTGTTTTCTCTGGCTTCGGGGCTAAAGGGTTTGACCATTTTTGCGCTGTGTCCCGCAGCTCCCAAACGGTTTTTCCTTGGTTGGTTGGTTCGTTTGTGTTTTTTCTCCACCTCTTTCTGTAATACGCTCCGCGCGTCGAGGGAACCCCAGGAGTTTTTCTGGTGTGCCGGGAGCCAAGTGCAAACAGCAGAAACAGCAGCCGCCGGCTGTTATGGCGTTTGTATCCAAGAACAGTCCCGGGCAGCCCGGGTGCGTTGTCGGTGTTAAACCCGAGCTCTTCTGGCCGGTGCGGTTTTGGGCTCGGGGCGGGGAGAGTTTAGGGTCGCAGCGGTGAGTGCTGTCCCGTGGCCTCGGGGGCGCTGGACCTCGGTGTTTTTGAGATCAGATGTCAGTGGGATGCAGTGCGTAGATTTTCCTATAATCTCCTTGTGCTTTACTACTTATCTTTGTAACTTTTTTTTTTCTTCTTTCTTTTTTTTTTTTTTTTAATGTGATAAACTGAAGGAAGGTGTAGGTAATAACGGGACAAAGTTTTTAAAGCATTTGTCATTGAAACTGATAACGGGCGAGAAGCCCATTTCAAGTACACCAGGGCTGAGTACCTCCTAGTGCCTTACAGCGCGTTTGATATAGGCAGAAGTCACTGCTGGTTTTTCCATAGCAATGACCAGAGGGACTGCTATGTAAAGAACTGACTTTTGTCTTTATGGCCCATTCAGTCTTGCCTCTTCCTTACTGAAATTGTCAACAAAGGTCTCATTGATAAAGAGGGACTTTTAATAATGCTGAGAAGCCAGCTGAAACTGGGAAGGTATTCAAACTGGCATACTGTTTCCATGTGTGCATAGGAAGAACGTGTGTGATCAAAGAGATTATAGTCTGATTAAAAGAAGATAGAAGGCAGTATAGTGGGTCACCCTGGACAAAAGATAACAGATGTACTGTTATCTCTCTCACACCAAGAGACCACAACAAAAGCAAGAACAAAACTGAAAAATACCTCTTACCCCCTGTTAGAACCACTAAGTTCTCTTTTTATTGATGTACTTCCTTCTCCATGACTAATATTATTTGACTTGAAGTCCTGATGTCATCTTAGCTACATCTATAATGGCTCTGCCAACCTGGCCATTTCCAATGGAATACAAAATATGTATAGTTTTTCAAGAAATCACAAAATCAAAAAACTTCTCTGTTATTGTTTGTGATGTTTCTTTGCCTCTCATAACTCCCCATGGAGGTGGAGGGATAAGTTAAATAGTGCTTTCCCTGCTCCTTGGGATAACTTCTGAGTAAAGATCTGTGTATCTGTAGACTGTTACGATTGGTTTCCCTCTTTTTACATGTAGATGTCTGGATACATGGCTCTAAGCAGCAGATTCTTAGCCCCCAAAGGGCCGGGGCCCATGAGCACAGTCTCTTTCTGTGTGTTAAGAAACTTGTCTCCTGTGGTAACGCCACACCATAAGAAGCAGCAATCTCTTGAGATTCCAGCTCCTCTGCAGCTGCTTCTGCAGACAGCCTCCTGGGTAAACTGGGACCTTGCCAAGCAAGTAATAGCAATCCTTCACAAATTTTTCTGGTTTGGGATTAAGAGCAGGGGAAATAAATAAGAAAAAGTGGTCTCATTTCTGTAATTATAGCAAACAAATGTGCGTGCTTCAGCTGTGCAGCACAGAGGATTTCCACAGTTAGTTTGCCTGAGTTCCACCACGACAGTAGTACAGCTTTCCAGCCCATAGCACATTTGCCACTCAGCTCATTAAAGTAAAATCCTAAATACCTCTCTGCCCTTCTGCTGTGCCACTCTAAATTTGAACCTTATGTCTGTTTGTCCTGTTTTTATTGACAAGGATCTCAACTCCATGGTCCTGGTTGACCCACTATCTCCTGCTGTTCATCCCCAGTGTCTTCCCACTTTTGAAGTGAGCGAGATTGGGAGTATTTTCATGGGAACAGAGAGAGAGAGGGGAGTGGCCACTTTTGGTTCTCTTTTGCTCTTTTTAGAAAGAAACAAACAAAACTTTCCTGAAATGTTGTAACATTTGTGGGATTTCTCTCCCATCTGCTCCCCCCCTGTTATTCTAACTACTTTCCTTTTTCGTCAACATTCCCAAGATATGCAGAGCCGCATGATACTAATAATGACCAAATCCATATAATTCTGAAATATTTTATGGAAATAAGTTCTTCCATTAGGCTCTTCACAGTGTGCAAGTGGACCAGTTCTGCAGTCCAGATTTTGTGTTTTGTTGCTGTGAAATTGAGCTTATTTTGCCTTTTAAAAAAATAACAAAATTAGAAAAACTTTCAATATCTAGGTTAGCATCTCGCTACTAATTTGAAAGCTGTAAATATTAACAGGGATCGGGATATTAGGAAGCCAATGAAATACGGTATTAGCTGTAATGAAGCAGCCCTTTTGGAAAGATTAATAGAGAAACTATGTTGAATTATTTTTTTTATACGCATTCAAAACACTGCATGTTAAAAATTGTTTAATCTTTAGAGGGAAGCATGACACTGGTACCTCCTGGAAAAAGCAATATGTTGGCTGTGTTCCAAACTAAGTGACATTGTAGGAAAGAAAGAGCTATACTTCCACCCCATTTTTTTTTTTCCTTCAGGGATATGAGAACTCTTGCTTTGTAAGACTTAAAATTTTACTGATCTAATACATTGTGGAGCTACTTGTCTATTCTAAGGGGTTTTTTTGCCCTTTGAAGACACAACGAGTCTGTGAAATACTTGCTTTTTTGGAAAGGCTTACCTTACCATTGGTTCAGTAGGCTAAAATCTAGAACAGCCTCAGTGTGATTACTTCCAAGTTTGTCAATTTAGGAATATTGCCTTAACAGTGGAGATGCATAAAATAGAATCAGAGCTGCTGTCTTTGCCATAGAGAAGTTTATTTTGCATTTTGCCTTAAAGCAGCAGTTAAAGGATTATCTTTATATGGTGTAGATATTGGTTGTGGGTGATTTCTGTGGTCTGCCTAAATATTTATGTTAAAAACTTTATTGGAGAAATCAAAAAGGCAGGATACACAGTATCAAATTCAGTTTTAATAACAGCTCTCTTTTCCATATTGCCTTAATTTGCTTACTTTCAAGCTTTAACCTATTAGATTCAGTAATGCCCTATTGGCTGTCATGCTACTTGGATTTTGATGTAATCTCCTTTTCTTGATGATATCCAAAATTTTAAATGATTTCATTCTATGGAACCATTTGTTATTATTTGGGCTGGAGAAACCAAGACTGAATCGAGTGACCATTTCAGTGACTGACCATAGGTATGTCATCCTCATATATGTGAAATCCAAACCTATAAGCATAGGTTTCCAATGCCATTTAGGTTCCTCAGAAATTTTACCCCATCTGCTTTGGCAGAAAGCACCACAGGTCCTGTGTCATATTTGCCAGGCACATGTAGGTGTTTCAGATAACAACATTCTCTTCATATGGCTGTGTGGGCTTACCCTCAGGCAATCAAATGCCATGCAGAGAATTTTCTACCGGACTATTTCTGTCCTGAAGGGAGAGTAAATGTATGTGTGTATGCAAATATATGTATGTAAAAATGTTTTTTGAATGTGGTTATATGGCTGACACCAAGCCTGGAGTATTCAGTTAAAGAGGAACAGATTTATAAGAAGTGAATGCGGTGTGCATGCAGAAGTAACTGAGCTGAACACACCAGTGCAGGAGTCAAATAAACTTCTGTGGATGGCATTTTCAAGAGCTAAATTGCAAACTGAGTAATAGATAAATGATTCTGAATATGTTGGCCACTGGAGGTAGAGTTGCTTTCCTCTCCATACCTCTCTCCTATTTGGGATGCTGGTGTTCCGTGTTGACTCCTTTGCTGCATCAGCTTGTCATGTGACAGCCTCCCTGTATCTGTTTCCAGTGAGTCACTGTGGTTGCTCACCAGCATGTGCACTTTTGCTGCCACTTCAGTGCACTGCATTAACTTACATTGGAAGACCAGTTCCAGTTTTGAAGCTTTGCAAGCCAGTGCCTGTTTAACTTCGTATGTTTCCAAAGAGCCTGTAAATCTTTGTATTGCTGATATTTTAAGAAAGACTCCAATGTTTCATAGACCCTAGGACATGGATGCTCCAACTCAGAGGCTCTGCAGTTCTATGCACTCTCCCTTCTTTGCCTTTTTTAAATCTTGCATTTGGTTTGCTGATACTTGCAAAATGAGAACAATGAGTTGAGTTTCCCTGAGATGGAATGAAACCCCGGGCCAGTTCTGGAAAAGTGTTGTAAGAGAGAGGATTGCTGCCACCTCAGGTCTCCTCTTTCGAGTGGCACCTGCTATTCAGGGCCTGCAGCCCTTGAGCTTCATGGTCCTGCTTTGTTACTGAATCATCCTGACTCTGGGAGATACCAGCTGAAGCTTGGGTCTGTGTGGCAATGAAACCAGGCAGTCTCAGTTGGGTTTTGTTGTAGAGCAGTGCCCCTTTTTGTGGGTTACTGTATAAGTCTGCATAAACATAAGTATTTAATTTTATATATCTTTGTAAATATAGGCTTTACAGACTTAGTAGTGGTAGCATGAGTTCACTTTGGGGACAAATGAGGGACATAAAATATTTGGTGTTTTCTACAGACAGCTGTGGTTAAAATCACTCGCTATTTGATCTCTTAGTAAGAAACCCAAATTACAGATGTCTTTTGAGCACAGATAAATAACAAAGACTTCTGCTGTGAATTGCCCACAAGATACGATTTTTTCGAACATTGACCATAATAGACATTACAGATCACACATACAAGTGGAGTTTATTCTTTCCTTACTGGAACAATCTGCCTCATTCTTTGTTCAAATCTGAAGTCTTAATAGTTTGTAACTTAAGCCAAGAAGAAATCTAGTAGTAAGCATGAAATCATGCCTTTTTTCAAGGTCGTTTTCCATCTCCTTTATTTCAGAGAGAAAAGTTCTCATTCCTTTCTGTTCTTTTCCTACCAGTGAATCACTCTTGGAATTGAAAACCAGAGAAATCCAGTATAAAGGAGTAAAGTACTGTGAGGGATACATATAATGCTCAGTGTACAAGCAGCAAACTCACAAGCTGATTACTCACAACTGCCTTAACTGGTGGAGCATTTTGCAATTTTGTTTGCATTCTGCTTGTACAGAAGGGATTCTAGGTCCCCGCTGTCACCACAGCAATTGTTGTTCCTGACCCCTTTCACGATGCCAGTATATGGATGGCTCAACACAGTACCTTCCGTGTGTTGCTTTGCTTCTATAAAAGCAGAAAGAACTATCTGCAGAGCAAAGATCTATCCCACTACACCTGACTTTACAAGACCATCTCAGTCTTTTTATCTGCTACAGGTTTTGCATGGGCACAGTCTTCATCTGAATGCATTAGAAAGGCATTTCCTTCCTAGGGGTTGCCTGCTAGTTTGAACAAAGTTCATTGTCCAATGCTTACCAACATCTTCAGGTAGAGCTGACAGGCAACATGGCACAAAGTTGCTTTATTTAGAATTGCTTTTGTGTTTTTTGTACTTCATGCATGTATAAATATGAAGTGTATGGCAGACCCTTAATTTGTTGCTCGGTTACTGATATATTAATCCCAGTAATTTGATCTACTGGCAGCAAGATGTGGTATCCCAACATTTCCTGCTTCCTTGATTCTGGATTCCTGCTTCATGGAGTTCCCCATCTTCCAGTTTCCATTTTATTTCTACTTTGAGTTTATCTTGCTCCTGCCTTTGGTTCTTTCCATTGTCTTGCCAACTCATTAAAAAGCCCTCCTAGTTCCTGTTACCTGTGGTCAACTTTCCACTCGATTTTATCTTAGTGGGCAGAGCAGATGATTCTCTTTGAGCCTTTGTTTCTCCAGTCTGAAAATCCTTTTTGTGACACTTTTCTTAAGCATTTTAGTATTCGTCTTTACATTTGCCCTCCTAGTTTGCTTCTCTTTCACCCCCCCAGCAAGGGTTACATGCTGTACTTCAGTGTCAGTCTCTGGCGTGTCACTAATACAGGTAAAACCACTTCCTTTGCTGCCTGATTACCACTTTAGCCAATTGTGTATACTGCAGTCATGTCATCTTGTTTTTCTAAGAGTCTTGGTGGAATTCCCTTCAGTTTGCATGTCATTTTTGAGCCCTAGATCTGCTGAAGCTCTTTCAATGCAGTCGTTGTGCAGACTTGGTCACTGTTTCTTGCATTTAGACATCTTTTCAGCATCTGTCAGGATGATAAAACATTATTTCAAGAAGCCTAGTTCAGCAGGTGACTTAGATTATTTTATGTTGTGGGCATAGATTTAATGTCCTTCACTATCAGGGTAAACAATCTATTGAGTTCTATTTTGTGTCAGACAGACCCTAAAATAGATACAAACAAGAGTAACTCTGCTTGATCAATAGAGCGGCATGTCATAAAGTAGGAAAATCAGGGCCTGTATATAGGTTTTCTTTTTTATTTTAATAACATACAGAGTATGAGATGTTATGGTTGTCTAACTATTAGGAAGGGAAAACTTAAAGGCCTTTTGTATATTTTAAGTATGGGCTTTCTCTTTTTTGCTTGAGTGTGTACACAAATCTGGATGATATTGAGCACAATGCAATGTATTACTGGATGTGCTGTTAGAAACATGTAGACTTTATGCAAAACTGGAATGGTCCTGGTCAGCAAAGTGCCAGAAGAGCTGTGTAAATCTGAACTCTGGTGTTCTAGGTGTGGCATAGTGGAATAGTTAATTGTTTCTCTAAGTTCTTTCTCTTTGATACAGGATTGTATCTTTCTCTTTGAGCAGAATTGTTAAGTTTGTTTTTAAGTAAGACTAATGGCATTTTGAGTCTGCTGATATTGGCACTAGATTAAATATGTTAAACTAATATTATCGCCAATACTAATTTTTGTAACTTACTAGTGAAGCAGGAGCTGAAAGCTGTAAGGCTTTAAAAGGTTAGTGATACATTTGCAGTGCCAGCACCTTTCTCTATTGTTGGTGCTTTTTTTCACTGGAGTTACTAAAAGTGCACCTTCTCTGAAACGCTACAGCTGAAGGGAGGCCGTAATTACAGTAAGCAATACAGCAAGGTCCCCGCTGTGCTGTGCGTGTTGCAGATTTGGCTATGCATGACTCACTGACTGTCATTCCAGACTCCTCAGTAAATCTGCTTTGCCAGGGGAAGAAAAATACCCGGCTCATAAGCTTTGTGTACTTGCAATGTGGCAACAGGCTATTTTGTGAGGGCTGCTGGTTTTGCAATGAACCTGCCTCAGCCTTGGAGTTGTGGTTTCAAAATAATCATGTTCAGGCAGGGAATTTAAATATGTACAGCCAAATAAATAGGCAAAAAAAGAGAGAGGGCTGTTGTTCCTTAGTATATGGATGTGTAAAAAAATAGACAGACTTGATTAATTCCTTAAGTACAATTTTAGCCATCACTTTCTGAGGTATATTTCTGATGATATTGTGAGCAGCGTATGGCATGAGCACCTCTGCACTCCCAAAAAAGTTGAAGCCATGAACTTATTCTTTGGTTGTTGTTTTGGGCTAGCTCTCTTGTATTACAGCAGAATAAAAGCATGCACAGATATAGTTATGTACCTGGTCATATCTTCATGTGATGGTAAGCTGCTCAATATTCTCTCTTGTTCTGTGGCTGTTCTCTGCCCTTCCTGATACAGCATCCCAACCCTGTTAGACAGAAATGATTTCTTGATATTTTCAGATGTTTTATCTGTCATCTTTCTATAATAGCCTTCTTTCCTAGAGAGGCTTCTTAGGCCAAAAGATTACAATAAAAATATGTTAAAATGTTCCCTCTACAAGACCCCCAGTATGCTTGGGGAACTTAAAATGGTTTGGGGTAAATTATTTGCGGTGAAGTATTTGAGGAGGAGCAAATCAGAAAGTTTTTAGCATACCTAAAATAGTGATTGAAGGTACAGCATACATGAGAAACAACAAAATAAGAATAGCGTTGTCTTCAACAAATAAATAACTTGTCATGCATACTCAGTGCCCAACTGCAGCAGAACAGTTAGCACTTCTGCTTGATTTAGCAGAAGTATGAATATTTGATTTATCATTCCTCCAATTCTTTTTTTTTCCAGTCCAGCAGTCCCTAAACTACCTCAACAGCTTTTACTCTGACTTTAGGAAGTCGGATATTTTGAATTCATGTCCCTATTTGAAAAACAGGAAAATAATTAGGATGAAATGTGGGAATTGTTTAGTCAATGTTTAGCAATATGTGCTTAGTAAGGTGTAACATGGCTCAATTTTTAGTGTTTTCAATCAGTTGATGATTTTTAGCAGATTTGTATGTAATTGTTAGAACAATGTTGAGACTCAAGGGCACTGATGAAGTATCATCTCTATCAGAAATTCTTTGCCTTTAGTAAAATGCAGCAGCAAGGTCCGGGAGTACACTATATCCAGAGCTAACAGCGAGTTTTGCTACGGATTAAGAAAGTGTGAGGTTAAATTTTAGCTGCACAAATAAAGCAAAAAGTTCTTGTGGGTTTGAGGTAGCCCAAGAATTCATGCAATAATTATGGTTACAGCTGTAGTTATGAGTCTCTGATTCCAGATACAAAGCAAGAGGCTTGGAGCAAGAAGCTTTGGCTACTGAACAGAGAGGAAGCTCTGTCACTGCTGTCACACACAGAGCTGTGGCTCAGTGGCCAGTCACAGCAGGTCACCAGAGCCATGGTTGCCACAGGCCAGTGGAAGATGCTTTCTGTCTCGGCAGTTGCTAAGAGGATGAGAGGTCCTACAGATCTGTAGTGTGGCTTCTGAAGCCTCTCAGCCTGCTTGTCTTTGCCACAGGTAGATAAGGGAACACTGATAATGGTGTTATCATTGTGGGAGTGGTCATCAGCATCATTATAACTCCATCCAGAGGGTGGACTTTAATGTCCTGCTAAACTCATTTGGGTGGCTTGCCAGTGTTATCTTCTGAAAAGCCTGTATTTCAGGTAGACTTGAGAAATGTCTTCATGTTCTGTTGAAAAGAGATAATATTTGATGAAACTTTTTCTTTCCTCTCAGAGTGTTTCCTAAGGCTTGTTCTGAACCAGCAGAAGTTTTGATGTGCATTGATGGTTGGTTCAGGTCATAGTCATAGTAGGCTGAGATAAATGGGTGCTGAAAAGAGTGGGGAATACCACTGAAAGTAGAGTTTCTTTCCATCTCTCACTTACACCTTCCTAATATTTTTATTACCCTGACATTGGCATTTCTGAGTTGATTGAAGTAGGTTGAGATGGATTAACAAAAAATTCATCTGAAAGCAATACTTTTTGCAAGTGTTGTTTTTAGGCAGATTAGTTCCTTAATCTAACTCAGCAAATTACTGCATCAGTGATGGTGTTGGCACAAAGGGAGTGAAGGAAACTCACAGGAAGGAGAGGTTTGACAGAATCCTCTGGCAGTGGCCTACATCTCTGCCAGCTTAATATGGTCGCTGTGGGGCTGTGATACTCGTTTTTATGAGTCCTAGTAGTGGCTATGGCCACATCCTGTGAGAGGCTCATCTGAAATAATTTAGCTCCATTGGTTCAGTTTTGTTGAAAAGATATTTCATGGCTTAACTTTGTGCTGGCAGTCAGTTACAGGTACAACTTGTCCTTTATTAACCACTCTAAAGCTGGTGTAAGCTTCATCTCCAGCTCATTTAGTCCTGACTCATGCTGTTCAGTGATTCAGTCAGTCATGTGCAAGGCCTCTATCTGCAAAAGGCAGGCTGTGCTGTGAGAACAGATCCTTGGAATCCAGGTGCATTGCACTGAAGGGAGTACCTGCACTCCTCGTGCAGAGCTGCCCTTAACTTACCTTTCCCTCATTGTCTGCACGTGTCACCATGCAGCCTGCCTCACTGAAAGAAACAAAAGCCCAGCTTAGATTCCCACAGACTTTAATGAGATAAATAAAAGTGCAGTTTCTAAATTATGGTTGGTCATTCACTGATAAGCTCCTAAAAGCTTGCTGATCTGTGCTTTGTTTAAACACACCTTTCTTTGCTCTGAACTTTGCACTAAAGAGATTGTTTTGGTTTTTTAGTGCCTAAGGTAGTGCATGAAAGCAGTATTGGAAATGAGAAGTATAGTCAGAATAGCTTGCATGATTTCCTGTAGGAAACAAAACCTAACTTTGAATTTCAGTAATATTTTCTAGTTTAAGAGCAAAAAAGGCCAAGATATTAAATATTCAGGATATTTTAAAAATATAATTGATAATATGTACTAATGAAAACGTCCAAACATCCGTCCAGTGCCTGTCTTCCCTTTTCTGGAAAGGGAATTTGCACTGTGATGCATGTTCTTCTTTGAGGTGAAAGCTAAGAAAGGGACTGTATTTGTTTGAACTCCTTACTGTGGATGGTACATATAAGAACAAACTAACACAGAATCTTTTTTTCTCCTAGTAAGTAGGAGCTGCTTATGAAACTTTATGGGAAACTATGAGCTTCATGCTGTGAAAGCTGGTATTTGGCACTTTGGACTTGAAATTAGAAAACAGCTTATGAAGATGTATGGTATAAAAATTCATGTGATTTGACACAGTGTTTAGGTTTTTTTGGTCTTACTTGAGTTTTTGAGGAGATAATTTCAGAAAGGTTTGTCATCCTGTATTAGGGAGTATAAGGAAAACATTAACTTACATATTTTTGCTCATGTCTGTTTGCAGAACTGTTTGATATAGAGCTCAGTAAACACAGACCTCAGTCAGCTTGTTAAAATTCCTCTTAATTTCAAATATATGTGTAAACTTAATCTCTGACATTGAGATTAGGCATAAATTGAGTTTTGGTTGTATGATTTTTGCAGAAGTTGCTAAGTGAGATCAGGTTAGTTAACAGGTGAGAGTTAGCTAGGGTGTAAAAATGCATCTGGAGCCAGACTGTTGGTCAGCACAGGGCTGTGCCAGTGAGAAGTGGGGCACGGGACAGGATGGAAGATGAAATGGGGTGACAAAGCACCCAGCATAAGCAATCTAAATGACAGTTTTTTCAAACCTTTCAAACTGAGTACTGTAATCTCAGTTTGTGTGTAAAAGTTTGTAGGAATCTGGAACCAGATTCTTGGCTATCATTTAGCAGCAGGAGTGTTCCTTCCTGTATGAATGCTGGGTTTCCTCCTGGAAAACAGATTACTGGGCTGTGCTGAATGGTGTTACAACTCCACTGCACTGTGCTCAGATTGTAGCCCAGCACCAGCATCACCCCATCAGACAGCTGTGTAGCTGTATTCATGAATTTGAACCTAGGCTGAGAAACCTTCCCTTCATCCTACTTTAGCTTCCTGTTTCATTTTCCCCCCAGTGTGTTGCAGGGTGTGGACACAAGTGTACAACCTCTGATTCTGGACAGGGTTGGTGCCTTTTGTATTGTGCTCTGCTATGTTAGTCTCCTGAGGTTTTTTTTGAGCCCCTATTTCTTTCTCACCCTCCAGGTTTTCTCACATAAATATAAAAATGTATAAAGTATAAAAAAATATGAATAGCATAAAAATGTAATTCAATTTTGATCCAAAGGAACTTCAATAGTTAAGAAATATTTCTCCAGATAGATTATATTGCAAAAATCACTAGGAAGAGATACTGTTCTTATAAAATAGAAGAATCAAGGTTACATTTGCTGTCCTGGTTTCAGCTGGGAGAGACTTCATTTTCCTCTTAGCGGCTGGCACAGTGCTGTGTTTTAGAATCAGTACAAGAATAATGTAAATAACACACTGATGTTTTAGTTGTTGCTCAGTAGTGCTTACTGTAAATCAAGGGCTTTTCAGTTTCCTGTGCTCTGCCAGCAAGCAGGTGAGTGAGAAGCCAGGAGAGAGCAAGGCCAGGACAGCTGACCTGAACTGCGCAAAGGGATCTTCCATACTACAGAGTGTCATGTTCAGTATATAAACTGGGAGGAGTTGGCCAGGAGGGGCTGATCACTGCTCAGGTATGGACTGGGCATTGGTCAGTGAATGGTGATCAACTGCATTGTGCATCACTTGTGTTTTCCATTGTGTTTTTACTCCATTATACCACCACACTGTTTCTATTTCAGTTGACATTTACCTTACTTTTGAAGGATGCTGGAATTGCTAAACATGTTTTGTACTTATTCTTATTCTTATTTTTATTTTTTTTTCTAGTGCATTGCTTATTTTTTAATTGAAAAATACTTTTACACCAGTATAGTCTTGGCATCAGTGTGGTTTTTCTGTCTATTACTAAGAACTTTTAGTCACTTGCCTGTAGTTTAAGTTACAGCAAGATTCTTCTGAAGACTGATGAAATTGATCTGAGTCAATATATTAGTATGAAGTTAGATTTTTTTACTTAAGTTGGAAAAAACCAAACCTCTTTGGGTAAACATATCCTAAAAGTGGAAGATACTTTTGCAAGTAGAATGAATACTTTGCACAGTAACTAGTGAGGGAATTGTAGTATTTTTATTGTTATTTATTATACTATATGTTATGTTAATATACTATATTTGATAGTATTTTATTATAGATTTTTGTTTTTAACTATTGCTTTGGTTGCGTGCCTTGTTGTTAGCTAGCCAGAGACGAACCTTTGTCCCATTTCAAGCTGCTGCTCTCACAAGAAACCATTGCCAGTACTTTAAACAAGAAAATGGCTTAAATTAACTCCCAAAATGCCTTGTTGTCTTCAAGAAAAAGACTAATTTAGTGATATGTGAGCTGCCCTGTAGCTGACCTCACTAGTTCTGGGGGTATAGATCGTGAGTTTGCCAACTCTTTTTCCTAATCCCTTAGTACAATGTATCTATCACTGATAGCAGTCTTCCTGGGTGAAACAGTATCTTGGCAATTTTACCTCAGGAAGTCCACCATCACCAAAAGCTTTTCAAGCTTTGTTGGTCTAGGTGTCTCCCAGCTTGCTTCCAGCTGGTTGCCATCAGAGAACATGAGAGTGAGACTACAGTGAGTTGTCATGGGATGTTCAGCTGTGCCAGGCTGCTAACAGAGGAGCTTCATACCCAGTTTCTTAAGGAGGAAGCTTGTGACCCTAAGAGCAGAAGAGAATATTGTTTTGTTTTTCCATTATGGAGGATCCCTCATGCTGCAGGTTTTGCTTTCTCAGAGCATCTGCTTTGCATGTTTGTCACCAACCTGCTGCTGCTATGCAGGTGGGAGTTTGCCTGCTTGTTATCTGCCTGAGTGAGCTCTTCATAACACTGAGGAAATCGTTAAAGTTAAGGAGATATGAGGAACACACCTTGCATGTTCCTTCAGCCAGGTACACCAGGGTCTGCTGGCCCCTGATTCTCTGGCTTGATAGTTTGGAAGAAGGGTAAGACTCCTGGCATATCCAGTTATGGCAGGCTAGTGGACAGGTGTGACCCTGTATACTCTGCTACCCTTAAAGAATGCCTTGCAATAGGATGCATTAGGATACTAATTACCTCTGGGATTAAAAGGGACTAAGGAAAAGATAATTACAAGGGCATCCCAAGTCCTTTGTACAGTTCTGGGAATTCAAGTCTTCTGCTGTGTCAAGATTAATGAGCAATATTTTTGGGAAGTGGCTTAACTGCTCAAACGATGACTGTTTTACTTTGGATGTCTGCTGGTGGAAGAAAATGTAGCTGTTGGCTGGAGGTGCACTGCTGAGGTGATGCTGATGCTGTTTCCATGGATGTAGACTCATCACTATTTCTGGATAAGGAATTATTCTCTGCTGTGGCCTCAAAGAGTTAACTTTTGCACCGGGCTGGTGGCATGATTCAGTTGTATGTTTAGTTGGCCCTGCTCAATGTTATCACATGATCCTCTGAGAGTCCTGGTAGCAACTTCCCATTTAATCTCCCATAGTAAAGAGACACCTTTGCCCTTGCCCTGAGTTAGATGGCTGCCTTACTGCTTGTGCTGACTTGGTGAAGCCTGCTGGTAAGGATGGGGAGATCTCAGGGTCTGGAACATGGTTGTTTTGGGGTGTGGATTTAAGCTGCTCCGAGAAGTGTTGCCCTTATGTGGGGTGAGGTGGCCTGGAGATGCTTGGGGGCACCCCCTGGGGTGCTCTGGGGTCGCACAGGAGTGAAGCTTGTGTGAGCAAAGAAGGAACTGGAGCCAAAGCAATGCTTTGGCACTCTTGGTGAAGAGGCAGCTTCGTTACCTCATTGTTTAAAACAATAGTGTATATACTGGTAGCAAAGGTCATGTTTATTCTGAGAGGGCATTGTACAAATAATTCTAACTGATTTACTTCCAAGTGAGGTGCCATGAAACAACAAAAAAGGGAAAATTAACTCAGTTGTCCAGAGGGCACAGTCAATAAAAATATCCCTAAATTCTTCACTGGACCTTCCTGACCTTCAAAGACGAAGGAGATTAGAGCAGGTCTGGTATAAACACTCAACAAGGGTGGCAGAAGCTGTAAAGTACACACACTGGTTTTGCATTTAGAGAAGTGAGAATTGAGAAAATAGTATAATTTAAATATATGGGCATTTGTCCTTCTTTGAAAGTCTCCTTTTCATCTTTATGTTAAATGTGTTGTAAATTTCCTGTTACAGAGTTTCTACATCAATTGCTATTGCTCTGTTGACTTTCATTGTAGGTTTTAACCCCTTTTCATGCTGACAAGTGTGTGGTTCCATTTCTGTGTCAGTCTGTCAGCACTTCTGTAGTTCTTTACAAATGACTTTGTCCAGGTGCTTTATTTTGGCAAAGGAATTATTTTTTATCCTCTGAGACAGAATTGTCTACTTATATGATCAAATATTTCTTGTATCCACATAAACTTTTAAGAATGCAAGTGTGCATTTTCACTGCCACCAGTATGAAATTGGAGTTTACTTAAATACCTCTGGTGGGAAGGGACTTAGCTATGTCACTGTGCCTGAGCTCAAAGGATGTATTTGTCACCCAGCTCTTGCGCAGAGATGTTCAGTCCCCTCATCACCTGCCTTTGCTGTTGCTATGTACTGGTTCCCTAATTTTTAGGGCATGTGGGTTCTCCTTTCAGTGCTGGAAAGCCACCAGGATGCAACCCAGTGTGGTGAGGTGTCATGAGGGCTGAGGACAGGACAGAGTGGTCAGGCAGTGCATCTGGGCAGGGGGGAGTGAAGGACTCATGGGGTGCCCTGCAGCTTCTGCTCTGGTTTGCCTCACACCTTGTTCCCTTTGCTGCCTGGAAATGTCTCTGCTCTGTGCACCAAGGTCAGGCATATTCAGGGTGCCTTCCCTTCCTTCACCCACCCACTCCCTGCCCTTTCCCCCCCCAAAAATGCAGGCTTAGGTCACTCTCATAATATGATGTTTTCAATTTAATTGAAGCAGAGTTTTCATATATGACTTAATGTTACATGCAGCAAATGTTTTTTATTTCCCTGTGTACATATTATATCGTATAAGAACATATGGTATTCATTTGTAGATGTGTCTCATAATGGGAAGTACAGCTGTCTAGCATGGGGAGCTTGGTCCTGTAACTAAAAATCATGGATAGCAATACTCATGAGTGCTGTAACATTGCACTTGTTTTTCTGTACACAGTGTGTGTATGCATGGCAAAAGAAAATATTAATTTGTATTTATAGAAGCATCTGCATATGGATTGTACCTTACTTCAGGTTTAATGTGTTACATGCGAAGTATTGTATTTCATTTTCCTTGATTATTACTGGGATCTGTAATTGTAGCTACTTAGTAATACAAATAGGTGCTATTTTTGCCCTGTTTATGCAAAGAAATATATCTGAAGTTAAAGGTGGGGATAGAATCTCTAGATTCATGGGGAGAATTAAGAGTACAATGTCATTTTTACTTGTTTTTTGCTGGCAGTTAGCCCTCCACTGAAGTATTTTGTTTGGGAATGCAGAGTAACAGTTATAGCTAATATTAGTGATGCAATGATGTTGAAAAGCCAGATTCATGTTGTTTCATATAACTGATCAATATCTTTTAAAATAGACTGATAGAACATTTTTAGAACATTTAGAACAGCTGAAAAAACCATGTAGGGCACTGCATGCTAATTTAGAAACTAATATCTTTCATGTTTTTAAGATGTAGGTAAATAAAGGGATGTTGATTAGGGAGGGAAACAAAGGATTTTCCTAAATAATTTTTATTAAGAGATATCGACTAGATAATTTGCAAATCTAAAAACAGACTTTATTTTTTTAACTACCTGTATTTAATATATATATACACCAAAATTCTTGCAGACCCCATCTGCATCCTCTTTGAGTGTAATTTAAACTAAAGTTGGTAAGAGTTCTTTTGGTTTTCTCTTTTTTTTCTCATTTTACTAGTGGCACTTTTTCTTTTCAGCTGCAGGGAAAGTAGTGACATATTTCCCTTTCTGACCAGACTTATACAGTCTCTCTTGCTGCCTTAAAATATGACAGCAGTCTCCCCTGACCATATTACGTTTTCATGCACTCATTACATAGGTACCCACCTGGAAGGGAGACTGCTTACACCAAAACCAAACCAAAACAAAAAAAACACACACACAAAAAAAATCGCATTTAAGAGTAAAGAACAAAAAAAATGGAATAGCAATAGTGGAAATGAGAAACAAGGACTACATGTGTGAAACTGCAATCAAATAATAATAAAATGCATATAAGTTTTTTTTTTTAGGGTTTTTTTTTAATTTTGAATGGTTGTTTCTGTTAAATGATCGATATTTATTTTACATGTTTTGTTTATTTTTTTCTTAATTTCCAGTGTTTGTTTTGTGTCTGTATTCCCTCTGTTTGGTTTGTATTATGTTCTCTTTTTCCCCTGCCTCTCCTGGAACAAAACAAAAGCTCTTTCAAATCCTTTCCATTGAAGTTTTGGTTTTGTATTCAAGCCCTGGTGCTCATAGCTCATGAACAGGTAGCACAGTAGTGAACTCCATGGTAGGCCACCTTCCAAACTTGCACATGAACACATCTGTATATTCAGACTGGTAGCACTACATCCATATTTTTAATTTGTAGGTGAAGGGACATACCTATGCATACACGTACCAGCAAAGCTTTGCAGGGCCCTTGGTTGAAAAAATTGCACAAAAAATTGTTTTTATGCCTTTTCTGCTGACGTTCAGAAAACAGACATGGCAACAAAGGGTGAGAGAGAAAAATAAAATCTGTGATCTTGAGCTGCTTCCTGCTTGCTTGGTTGCCTACTGACATTTAAGAATTACCCAAGAAAAATGAGGAGGGAAGGAGTATATTCATGTAATTTTATTTTGTTTAGTGTATTCCTTGCTTGGTCATAGGATGAGAAGCCTTTGGAAGTGCTCGTTAGCATTGGTAACAGAGCACAGGCTGGCATGGCTCTGTAGTACTCTTACTGCAGACAGTTCAGCTGTTGCACCCCAGGAACAGGTATTTCCCAGGAATATTTGCTTGGAAGAAGGAATTTGATAGAGAAGGAGGCATTGCAAAGACTCACAGCTTTAGCAGTTGCCCTGAAAGATGAAAAGTTAGGATTGTGACTGAGTGCACTTTTCAGCCTCTTTTCTTTTGCTGAAGCAGGAATGGGCTTCTCCTCTGTGCTTTGTGCAGTGGGTCTGTGGGGAGGAGGTGTGGAGGAAACAGCTGGATCAGGGCACATTTGCATTGCCCTTTGCTCCTGCTGTGGCACGCCCTGCCTGCCTCCTGTTAAAGGAATTTCTCAGGGCAAGTTTGTCTCATGTGCAGAGGCATGTGCAGCATTGGATGTTAACTCCTCTGGCAGTAGGTGAAAGCCCAGCCACAACTTTTGAAGCTGTTTGCAAATGCCACTTTCCTTATGCTGAGCCTGAACTAAATGCGGATGGTCTATTCGTTGCAGCATCCTTAAAGCCTCCCTCTCTCCTATCCCCTTGCTGTTGAGCATCTCTCTGATGTTTTGCTTCTGAACAGACCTGTATCCCTCAGAATCCTTGAGTGCTGGTCCACCTTGCACATTCTGCTCTCCTCAGCCCTTCCTGCTTCCTCCTCTCCCTCTCTTGTCCAGTTTTATTTGCTTTGTCTTACTGGGTCTTTGTTGCTGGTTTGTTTGGACAATGAAATCAGTTTCCTTACCAAACATCTTTAGATTCTTGCATGAATTTCCTTGTTCGGGATTGCTCATAAAAATTCATTTACAATTTATTCTGAATGTAAGGATTATATTGTAATAAATTGCCTATGAATGTGTGCCAATTTCCTTCAAGGATAAACAAAATTACTGAATTGTGCTGTAAGCCTTATATTTGCAAGTAACAGGGTTATAGACCTAACTAAGAGGTCCTTTAAAATTGTAAGAACTAATGATTTTTGAGAGCTAATTGCTTTTAAAGGCACAAAAGTAATTCCAGTATCATTTCATGGCTGTAACTGTACTTTACTAAATGGTCTTCATGTTTGCCAGGATATCTTAAATCGGGCTTTGTTGCCATGCTTATTTTTTTCCAGTGTGAAAAGAAAAATAAATTATTTAAATCTTTCCTCTCTGCCTCTCAATAATAGAATTACAAATACTGTATCTGTTTCACTTCCTGGTTTATTCTCTTTGATATTTGTGGAGCCTGAAGTCATCTCACATTGGCTTTATTCTCTTCTTTGGGATAAGATTAGTTCCACTGGTTCTCTTGGAAGATTACAGAAAAAAGTGTACTATTAAAATGTGTGTTATATGCTTGAGTATTTTCCCAATAAGCAGCATGAGGGTAGTTACAGGGAACATATTTTGTGTACATTTTTGTCATTGATATGAATTGTAGAGAATGAAAAGAATCAAAATTGCAAAGGAAAAACATCTATGCCCATATGATGCCAGGTGATATAGAAGGCATTTGGAAGGAATGAGAAAGGTAGGTCCGTTGACCATGGGACAGAGCCAAAAATGTGACAAAGGAGATTCATATGAGGCCCTTCCTTTTCTTATTTTCCTAGCTGTAGGCAAGTTTCCTTTTTTTTTTTTTAACTATAACTTTAAACACAATTAGAGTTGATTAAAAGGAAAACATACTGAGTGTTGAGTTTGGAAATTGACTTCTGTTTTCATACAGTGGGACTTGGGACAGGGTGAGCAGTCCCAGTTTTTCCAAAGGTGTGCATTACTTACAAACCAGCTGCTAATGTGGTGCCACTTTTGTGATTTTTACCTATACAGATCACCCACATTCCACTGTCCCATTGTTTTCCCTTCTGGTGGATTTTGCTCTCTCAGGAATAGCTGATTTTCTGAAATGTATAATTTGGAACAGAAATTGATATGTATGTGCAAAAAATAGGAATGTGAATCCTAAGCCTCTAAGAGTCTTCATTCAAATGAGAATTAAGAGAGTCAGAATGTCAGGACCTCAGACAATGCAGTCAACTTCATTTTGTCAGTACAGAAGTAAAACCAATACTGATTTCTTCTCATACTTATCAGTTTAGCTAGATTGTGATAATGTCATTGCAAGTCTGATAATACATTATTATGTCGTGATGTTTTTTGGGTTTTAAATAATCTCCAAATCTGAGTCCTCGAGAATCACCTTTTTCTAAAAGAAACAAGCAGGCTTCTGCATATTATGGTCGTACAATAAAGATAAAAGCATGCATTGAGTTTGAACAGCTTGGATGCCGGAATGCAGCAGTACCCCCAAAACCAAGGAAAGGGAGCTGGTGCAGTCATTTTGTGGGGAGAGGTTTTATGGCTGTACTTGTTAGTCCTGAATTCTTTCTTGCTTTTTGTGGAGTGGAGCAAGGTCATGTTTTTCCTGAAACAACCTGAGATGGCTTAGCAAATAGGTCCTTTGGCAGCTGTTCAAAAGTGTATATGTTATAGTTCTAGCACCTCTTTTGTTAATAAATCATTTCACATTATACATTGTACATGGGGTACCAGTGATCTGTATCAGAATCACAGAATATACTGAGTTGGAAAGTCCCACAAGGATCATTGAGTCCAACTCCTGGCCCTTCACAGGACACCCCAAGAGTCACACCATGCCCAAGAGCATTGTCCAAATGTTTCTTGAGCTCTGTCAAGCTTGGTGCTGTGACCACTGCCCTGAGGAGCCTGTTCCAGTACCAACTACCCTCTAGGTGGAAAATCCTGATACTTAACCTAAAGCTCACCTGAGACAACTTTAGGCCATTCCCTTGGGTCCTGTCACTGGTCAGCACAGAGAAGAGATCAGCTCTTTCTCTTCCCCTCATAAGGAAGTTGTAATGGCAATGGGGTCTCCCTTCGGTCTCCTCCAGGCTGAACTGACCAAGTGCCCTCAGCTGCTCCCCATATGGCTGCCCCTCAAGCCCCTCCACCATCTTTGTTGCCCTCCTTTGGATGCTCTCTGATAGTTTAATATCATTTTTATATTACTGTGACTGAAACTGCACACAATATTCAAGGTCAGTTTATTATTCATTTTAGATAGAGTATGTAAATTTATTAGTGTACCATAATTACAATTTGTGTCATCGGAAGGGGAAAACAGAGTCCAAAATGCTGTGTAGGAACATGAGCTCCTGTCAAAGGAAATGTTGTGAAATATTTTAATCTTCTTAGAAGTGCTGCATATAGTTCAGGCAGATTAAGTTTTGGCATCGTATCTGGAATCTGCCATTTGTGGTGTAGTGGATTAGAATGTTGAGTGTAATAGCTGTGCCATTGCCACAATTTCTTTCCTGTTTTCTTCAGCAACAGGCTGGGGTTGGGAAAGTAGTAAGGTTATGTGCACAAAGGTAAAAAAAATCTTATATAAATAGTAATGAGGATGTGACTGGAAGCAATGCAGTGTGTATATATATATATATATATAAAACTTTTTAAACTTAGAGTCTGGCAAGCCTAACTTTGGCCTGGTTTGCTGGTTTGTATTTATTATTCATGGAGGGGTTTAAAATGGGGTTTTCTGGGGTTTTGGCTTTGAGTTTCGGTTTTCTTTGTTTTTTGGTTTTTTTTTT
>VXBI01009112.1:847352-871234 GCA_013397375.1 Toxostoma redivivum
TTTTTTTTGTTTTGTTTTGTTTTGTTGCTGTTAATCTCCAGAGCAGTTTTGAGCAGGTATTAACAGCAGTTGATGGTATTACAAAAAAATCCTGAGAGACCTGATTCTCTTTGCTCAGCCTTCTTTTATGCTCGTTTGGAAGTGAGTACTGTTTTATACCTTCTCTGCAATCACTTTGTACTCCTTGGAAAGAAAGCAGAGCTTTGCCTCAGTTCCTACTTCTCAGGCTTTTCCTTGGAGCTTAAGGGGGAATTTGGGGAAGTTTGATTGCATTTGACGTTCAAAATATTCCATAAGGTTACAGAGTAGCCAAGATGAAACTATTTAGTGTGGGAGAGAAGGAATGCTAAGTGTCACCTCATGAAAAATTCTGTAAATTATGTTGCTTCATTACTGTTATTTTTCCATGTTCTGTATGATTCTCTTGAAAAGACTGAATTGCAGGAGAGTTTGCAATCAGTCATGGAAAGAGTAAATGTCACAAAAGATGGAAAAGAAAGGATGCATCTGTTACAACAGGTGACAAGATTTAGGAGATAGAATGAAAAGCAGCCGTACAAGCCCAGACTGAAGTTTCTCTAATGCGTTGTAAAAGCTATGAAGCACTTTAAGGTGGTAAGAAATGTTTTTGCATTGTTTTGGATATCAAATGTCCAGACTTAGTCTTGCTCAAGGGTTACTTATTACTTATGAAATGTTGTGATACTGGCTTTTGTTTGATGGGATGTTTTAACTATCACTTAAATTTAAAAACCTCTTTTTAATATGTTAAGTCTTGTAAAAAGATGACATTTTCATTTTCAAAGAACAATTTATCTTCATTTAGGTAGTGTCACTACTCTATGGCTTTATGTAAAATTCACTTATTTAGGACAACCTGCTTTGATGGCCACATCAATTCCAATTCGGTTTTGTTTTTTTTTTTTTTTTAACAGAAGAAGACTTTTAAAAATGCTCAGAACTCCACTGCAAAATGCTGTGTGAAGGGGTGGTGTGCCAAAAGTTTCTCAAACATTGGGTTGAAACCATTAGAATAAGTGATTTGGTAATTAAAATCTCAGCTTTTCCTAGAAATCGAGAAAAATCAGGATGCCCTTCTGGTGGGGACCATGGCTGTAGGAAAGTCTGGCATTCACTTCCCAGTCAGTGATCCAGCCAAGGATGGGGAGCTGAAGCCACGCAACTGCTGTAGTCATTGAATTACAGCTCTTTTGATTAATTCAGTTAAGAAGTTTTTGCATCTTGTGGTGCTGCTTGGGTTCTTGAAAGGAGGGAAGGGATGGGGAGAGCCTTGGGTTTAGGAGCATGACTTATTCCCACGCTTCTTGTAACTCAGCATTCAGGATGACAAGTGGGACAGGAGATCACACTGTTTCCCTCTCCTTGTCTGCTTAGTTTTTAGATTTGACAGTAGTTAAGAAGTCCTGTATTTGTGTTTAAGGGTACAGCATCTCATGGATGTGATTACTCAGTAAATAGTTTTCAAAATGTACTAGTACTCAGAGGCATTTTTTTGGTTGTTTCAGTCTAGCTAGCCTTTGTACTAACTAAACTTAAAACTACTTACACAGATTACTGTACTTTGTAACTCCTATGTCAACAAGGTAATTCTTCTTTGAGAGTGCTATTTTATTTATAGCCGCAGTGCTGGAGTCGTTCACAAACCCACAACAGCAAAGCTTCCTTTCATCTGTCTTGCAGCATGCCATGGAGGAAGATCTCAATCTTTAACACTCAGTGGTCCAGTGGTGAAAGACTCCAGAGATCTGAGAATTATTCTTGTTTCTGTCACTGATTTACACCATGAGTTTGAACAGCAGGCTTCACCTCTTTGAGCCAAGTACCCACCTCTTTTTTTCTCTCCCTCTTTGTGTGTCTTGTTTATCAGATTAACACATCTATGCGTGTGTTGGTGTGATGTCCAGAATCAGTGAGCCTCGTTATCAGCTCAATGTATGGCTGCAATAATACTGCTAAATAGCTTTTAGGGCTTTCTTTGTGTGGACATTTCAGAAGTTGCTGCTGTAATGTAGCTGTAGTCAGATGTTTTTTGTTGTTTTGTGTAACTCTAAGTAAAGTGCTATTTTATTGCAGTGCCAGAAAATGTGTCTGAAGGGCAGCAGTGCTCAAGACATGCCTGTACAAGAATTCCAATAGCAATGGTTAATGGCTAGGATTGAAAGACACTTTTAAGGCCAAACATTGTATTTTCAGTGTACAGCTTTTAAGGAGATGTAATAGTTCAGTCTGACAAATAATTACATCAGTTGATGTTGTGGTTTAAACCCAGCCAGCAATCAAGCACCACTCAGTCACTCCCTCACCAACAGGAATGGGGAGAGAATCAGAAGCATAAAGGCTAGAAAACTCATGGTTTGAGGTTGAGACAGCTTAATGGGGAAAACAAAAGCCATGCGCACAAGCAAAGCAAAACAAGGCATTAATTCCTTGCTTCCCCTAAGCAGGCAGGTGTTCAGCCATTTCCAGGGGAGTAGGGCCCCAATCACATGCAATGGTTACTTGGGAAGACAAGCTCCATCACTCCAAATATCCCCTCCTTCCTCCTTCTTCCCCTCACTTTATATTCTGAGCATGATGTCAGACGGTCTGGAGTATCCCTTTGGTTAGTCTGGGTCATCTGTCCTGGCTGTGCCTCTTCATGACATCCCTGTTAGCATGGCAGTATAAGAAGCAGAAAAGGCCATAACACAAAAACAATAACAAAATAGCCATGACAAACTCCTCTATAGTATTAATCCTGTGTTCAGCACAAATTCAAAACACAGCCCCACCTTAGCCACTATGAAGAAAATTAACTATCCCAAACTCACACACTTAATAATGCAATTTTCTTTACTTTTACTGGTATTGGAAATTGGCTGATAGAAACAAATGCTTGGGAAACTCTTAGTCTTGAATTAGAAACAGTGTTTAAAACTCTCGTAGGTATTGTTTGGTAGCTTTGAAAAAGGATCATATTTGTTTAACCCCAAAGAGTTGGATCCAAATTAAGATTAGACCCAGTAATTAAGTTGATGGCCTTTTCCTTTGTTGCCCTCATGACACTTTTTATAGGTATGAAAATTTTTATGCAGTAGAGATCCAGACCTGAATTTTGAACTCCAAAATTTGGAAAAAGCAAGTAGAAAAAAGGACCCTGTAGAGAAATTCCTAAATCATAGGCTGAAAAGGTGTTTCCCTCTCTTCCCTTTCATTTTTTTTTTCATCCATGGTTGCATTTATTTCCGAGAAGAAAATAACAGATTCTAGAAACTGGTGTCTTTCTGCTTCATACTTAGTATTTAGTATTTGGACTTTGTCCTTTCTTAGAGTCAGTGAACATTCCTATTCCTGCAATAATCCCTTTAGAGGATCTGCACATCTCCTATAGCAGTGCTAATCTTTTATGTTTGGTTCAACAGTACATTTGGATTCCCTTGTTTTTATGACCATGAGTATCCTTGCATTTAGTATTTCTGCCTTTCAGTATATTTACACATCTAATACACACGTACACATATGTATAGTATAAACCATACAATTTTAGTGCCTATACAATTATGTTTTTGTGATATTGAAAGGTTATATTCAGATCCAAAATTAGTGGTTAGCACTACAAAAATGACAAAGATGGTTTTTTCTCATCACTCACTGTATTTTAGAACACAGCATAGTCCTTCACTCTCAAGTGAGAAAAAATGAGATTAAGAGCTAAATTAGCTTTCTGCAAAGTGAATTTATCTGAAATGCCAGTGAAGTGCACCTTATGAACTGATTCATCTCTAGCTGTTGTAGTTTACACATGGCAAATATCAGTCATGAACTGCTAAAAAGGCAGTGGAACAGATGGGAGATTTAGTTTGCACAGGGAAAAAGATAAGGAATAAAGACAGCTGCACTGTTATAAAATGACTCTTAATGAAATCAAAATCAGGGTGACAGAACTGGAAAAAACTAAGCACATTTTTATTATGACATAAATCAATGATTAATGTAAAGAGTCATATTTTCTTAAAGACTAGAAAGGACACAGTTGGTCATGAAAGGCTGTGAAGAAAACATTTTGATGCCTGAAAGACAGGCTGGAAATAAATCCCCATAGACTGATGTCTATAGAGCAGGTATTTGTTTATTACAGCACTGGTGATAAGGGGGATTTCTCTACCTAACTCACCTACCTTTGTCAAGTGCTGTGGTATATTTATGTAGTAAGTATTGCTTAGTTTCATATGCAACTATTACATCACATACATGCCAGAACTAATTTACAGAGTATGATCTCATGCATATTGGATAGTTCTTTTGCACTGTGCTTGCGCCTCCCCATTTCAGGGGTCATTGGGGGTCTTTGATGAAGGCTTCCAAGGTCTTCTTCACATCTGAACTTTGCAACTTTGTCTTCAGAGCATATACAGTTATGGTGTTCCTTGGCCTGTCTGATCTTAACTGGCCTAAATTCTTTGTTTTTTGGCTAATTTGCTTTGCACTTGCCAATTTTTCATTAGTACTGTACATATCTATCTCTAAAGCTATCCACCTGGCTAGTTTTTTCTTCTTTCTTTTTGTCTATTCAGCATTAAGCAACTAGTTAACCATATACTAGCCACTGCATTGTATAAAAAGTTATTTATGTCAGGTTATATAGGTATAAAAGTTATGATTCAGATTATATAGGTATCAGGTTATATAGGTATATAAAAGTCACAATTTAGGTTATATTGATATCAGGTTATATAGATATATTAGTTTATTACTGGTATCTTATAACTGAAGATAAATAAGCCCCTTTTAACTTTGATCTAAGTTATATAGGCATCAAACTGTACACAGTGCTCCTTTAAGTACTTGCCACAACATGAAGCACATCATTACTTAGCAAAGTAACCCAAATCTGGTTTTTTTTTCCCCCTTGTACATGTAATGAATGGTGTTCATTACAAGAATTGTTTTTAATGGCTCCCTTCAGGAAGACCTGGAGTGCTTTGTCTCGCATCCATGATGTTTCCAATAAAAAAAAAAGTATCTCTGATGAGTGGGACAAGATTAAATCTGGTAAAACACTGCAATAACTATATTGAAGAATGAAGAATTTATACCTGGGGGCTCTGTTTTGTACTGAGATAAACAGGCAAAAATCTCATTGGCTGCAAAGGTCAGTGTCTGAGTATCAGAGGTCAGAACTGACTGTGCCATCTGGAAATGAGAGTATTGCACTGCTCCCTGGAAAGCTATCTGAAGAGTAAACTATTTACAAGTAAGTGGAAATGGATGTTAATAATATTTTAATGGAGTTTGAGTGTGTTGTTAGTGAAGACCTTAATGAAAATACGAGTTTTCTGGGTGTGAAGAAACTGATGATAAGCTTGCTATTTAGTAATCTGAAATGCTTGAAAATTGTTTCAAGTGACTGTGTGTGCTAGCAGTACCTTACATTTTCTAGGGAAAAAGAAGAGATCTCCTTTAAGATACTTGTGAAAAGCAGCTGCATTTTTCGAATTTTAAATACATAAACTGAACACCTGAAAACAACAATGTACTGGAGAAGTAACCTATTTTCTGCAACTGCAGTAATAACTCTTTTTTTTCCTAGTGAGCCATATTTATTTCCTACTGATAGGTTTTGGAAAGCAGTTTTCTACAGAATTTCCAAGTTTGTAACATAGAGCATTTGGAATACTTCAAAATAATTTTTAATTAGTCTATAAATTTGGTATTAATTATTTTTAAAAAGATCTCTCAGATTCCTTAGACTATTATTACTAAGACTGATTACTTTTCCCCTTCTTCTGTTGTTCTTGCCTTAACATTTCCACCTCTGCATTTCTATTGTGCAATATACAAGTGCTTACTAAGGATAAGTTTGGAGAAGGATTGAATTTCATGGAAGGTCACAGCAGAAAACCCATGTTCTTGCTTTGTCAACAGATCTCTAAAAATAAAAATCCTAATTGGCAGCCTATTTTTCCATATGCTATGAAATTTTAATTTTTTTTTAATCTTCTCATCTACACCAAGCCTATGGTATGAAGATTGTCCTCATTATCTTCAAAATGTCCTGTTTGTGCCTTTTTGTACCCAGGGAAAGGTTCATAGGAGGGCAGAGATGAAGATGCCTAGAGCCATTGCTGTGCAGATTATGCACCAAATACTGCTTCACCAATATCTTTCTCTGGTGGAATATTCAAGGCAAGAAACCTTGAACCAAGTGAAGTGAAAACAGATCTAATCTGCTCTGTCAGCTAGAGCTTTAGCAGTTGTTCTTTCTGAGCCTGAGCCTCCCTCTGTCCTAGCCCAGAGAAATGTGAATTGTGGCTATGAACAAATGCAGATGGCTTTGAAAGGGTTTGCAGTCTGAACAGAAGCTGGGGATAGGGAGTGGATTGAGTGTGATTGGGGAAGACAAGAGATCAGTGAGTGGAGTGTAAGTGGTGTGGCACTTGACTCCTGAGGAGCTCAAGCATTGCTGGGACTGGGGTTGAGGCTGGCAGCTGAGAATGGGCCTAAACCAACACAGATATTGAAGGAGGGATTCAGATATTCACAGCAGAGTGGTGAACTTTTTGTATGAATATTTCTCAACAGGGTCCCCTGGTCATTGATGTTGAGCTGTCTCGGAGGGGCTTCCCAACAAGGCATGGCAGTACCTCCTGCTCAAAATTAGGAGTTGCTGTACTGGTCTGTTAATGAGGGCCGGAAAGGTCAGGCCAGGAGGAGCCTTGCAAGAAAAGCCACTTACATTTGGTGGAGCAGAGCAGCCCTGTGACCAGAGACTGCAGGGCAGGGCACTGTCTCTGAGAGTTAATGGAGTGTTTGTGACGCACAGCAAATGCTCATAAGACCCTGAAAATGGCTTTGAGTGCTCTGTGCTGAGTGTCAGCTCTGCATTTCAGGACACAGGCTTCTCTTCTCAGAGACAGAACTTAGTCTGGAGAAGATGACAAGCCTGGCTTTTATAGAAGGATCTGCCCTGTCAGTGTGGCACAGAGCCACAGCATGTTGGAGCCTGTCCCACCTCAGCCTGCCAGAGCTCCTCAAAGTGCATGCTTGTAATGTATTCAGTCTGTTAGTTTTATTTTTTCATGGTGTGTGGTGGTGGTGAAGTTTCAGCTGAGGTGGATCAGTGAGAGAGGGTTGTTCCAAAGGTTAAAGGCCACTCTAGCTGCTGAGCAGCTCCATAGGCTTAAACTGAGTGGCGATAAGCTGAAATTTTACCTCCTTCAGGCAGCAGTGTCCAGAGTGTATTTGTGAGAGAGACCCGGTCTGCTCTGAGCACCTCCAGCTGAAGGAGGAGGCAAGGGTGATCAAGGGCTGGGAAGTCTGACCTACTTTGACCACACTCAGCACCCCAGTTGCCTGCTAGGGACACTTCTGGGATTCCATGAACATCTTTCTGCAATCATAAGTGTTGAATTCACAAGCAGCGCAGGTCACACATGGGACACGCCTGTCAGGAGAGCTTTAAGAACTGAGGTAGCTACACGGAGAAGTTGTATTTATTGGGTAACATGCACTACGAGCATGATGGTGCTACTGCCATTGATGCAAAAGCTAAACAGTCTTTATTTTTTTTTTTCCCTTGGGCTTTCAAGTAAGAGCAGGTTAAGCAATGGTGTTGAAGTGCACATTAGCTTGGTGATTAATTGTCATTTATTAACTTGCACTTGGAGCAGAGAGACAGGATGGGTAGAAACTCAGTCCTTCCATGAGGCTCTTTACTTTTAAAGGCAAAGTCCATATGGTTAGTATTTCTTATCAGAAAATCAAGCATGTCTGGTGTGAAAGGATTTGTGACTTGGACACGAGAGGAACTTACCTTCAGAGAGAAAGGCATGGCTTTTTTACCTAGGGACAGCTAACAAGTGTCAATTGTCCTGAGATAAAATGTAAGGACAAGAGACTTTAGTTTTAATACTATATAAACTTGCCAAGTCAGCTAGATAGGAAGGTAGGATTTCATTTACTGTGTTTACATTGTGACAAATCCACAATGCTTGGTCTTTGATATGTTTTTTTCTCTAGGAATGAATGGTATTTATTACTTGCCCCCAACCCATGTCTTTTTTTGAATATGGAGACAAATTCAGACATACAGGACTCTGAAGCTCTTCCTTCATAATACAAAGAAGTTGCTGTTTTTTAATACAAGGAAGAATTTTGATACACTGTTACAGCAGTATTTTAGAAAAAGATTACTGAAAATCATTATATCCAGTCTTACCTCTACAAAAAGTAGGGATAACTCTGAAGTTAAATCAGATACTACTCATGTAATCAACTGATAATCTGAATCAGTTTGTGGCTTTTGATTTGATATATTTGACTGTAAGAGTGACATGTAACTTTAATGACATAATTGCAACCTGTGTCCTTTTTAAGCTGAATTCTTTACTAGGTCAGTGGTCATTTTTGCCAGTGACTAAATGAGATCAAAATGAGACCTAGACGTTTCAGCTTGTTGATTTATTTTTTGTAGCTGTAGCTATACTTAAGATGAAACATCCTTTAGGAAGCCTTAACAATATATGTTTGGCAGGGTGAACCAAAGACCAGTAATGTCAAACCATAAAAATGGTAAGCTTTCGGTCAAAGAGGCAGCATGATTGGAACAAATAGTTTCTATACTCTTTATTAAACATTTGGACTTGCCAGTTTACTTCACAAACTGTAACTGCAGTAATTCTACATTGTCCTTTCCCAGCTGTAATTAAGGCCATAGATAACAGTGTAAATATTAATAAAAAAATAAAAGCAGAATAGCAAAGGTAAACAGTAATTGTACTATCAAGCTGTAAGAATTTACTCAGGCAGAAAGGCACTTTTGAAAAATTCTTTAAGTGGTGATTCTAGGAATATATGTGCCATGAATTTTGTAGATCTGGCTGTTGAGAGTTGCTTTAAAGGTATGTGTAACGAGGATTATTAGAATTTGGATTCATTTTTTCCTTTTTAAGACTGACTCCTGTGCTGTTCCAGATTGGGA
This sequence comes from Toxostoma redivivum, assembly GCA_013397375.1. Taxonomy (NCBI): domain Eukaryota; kingdom Metazoa; phylum Chordata; class Aves; order Passeriformes; family Mimidae; genus Toxostoma; species Toxostoma redivivum. The sequence goes on from VXBI01009112.1 coordinate 856,333, forward strand.
GATACATAGAGCAGAAATATTAAATTGAAAATATGTTTCAGATACTGAAAGTAATTTTTAATATGTTGGTTTGCTTGTTGACAGTGGTCTGCTATGATACTTTGACGCAACTCCTGCTGCCTTCACACATATTAATACATCCTGGATCTTAAGATGTTAACCAAAAATTTGTTTTTGATTTGCGCTTATAGCCGTCGATCTGGACAGTATACAATGAACCATGACCATTCCAAGAAGATCCCTGATGGAGCATCATTTGACCGCTCGGGATCCCAGGACTCCTTGGATGAACTGTCTATGGATGACTACTGGAAAGAACTTGAAAACATCCATGAAACCAGAGGAAATAATCACGAGGAACGAGTAGCACTTGTAGTGAAAGAGCCAGATGGTAATGAAATCTGTTCTGTTAATGTTCATCAGTTTGCTGATTTAGTGATTTTTCTTCAAGTCTTATTTCAAGAGATGGCACCCACCTAATACAGATCAAAAAATGAAGTCACTTTCCTGAATATCTGGTTTGAAAATTCTGTTCCCTCTGATGCATATCACCAGAAAAAGGAAGTGCCTTGAAAGAGAGTTTTACCGGAGACAAGTAAAAGGCTGATTTTCCTTTGAATGGTATTTGCAGAATATCAGAAAGGTGCCTGTACTTGCAAATCACAACAATTGAACTATTTTCAGTTTACTGTTGAACTAACTTACCCTTTCACTCTTTGTGTATGTTGTTCGTTATTGTAGCTATTGTGGATAGAAACCTCACACTTTAGAAGACAAGCCAATGATTAACCGGTTTAAGTTTAGTGAGTAACTTTCTATGCTTGTAACTATTGTGATTGTTCAGTTGTACTATTTTTGTTTCTCAGAAGCATGAATTACGGGCCACTCCTTGGGACATGGTCTTAGAGGTTGGGCAAGTTTTTTTCTTTTTTTGTTTTTATGTCCTCTCAGATAAAAGAGGAGTAATGTCCTTAATTCCAGTTTTCTCTCAAAAATTGTTTTTTAACAATGCAGTAGCTTTCTTTCTCCTGTTCTTACCAGACCCACAGTCTCAGTAAATTAAAATTATGAATTTTGCATTTTGGTATGGCCTCCACATGAGTGAGAAGAAGAATATGCTCTGTGAGCTTGCAAAATTATTTGCACTTCTGCCTCCCTAATAAGCATTTTGAAAAGTCACTGCTCTGAAGAGCATAACAATGTGGTCCCTGGAAAAAGGAGCAAGGCTCCCAACCCTTGTGACCAGGGAGCTATGAGGCTTTCTGATGGAGCCCATGGGGCTTTCTCCAGAGCAGCAGAGCCCATCGTTCTGCAATACACTAACCTCTTCTCTTACTGCAGCTCACTGCTGTGGCTGTGCCTTTAGGTTCTGCAGCCCCAGCCCCACCATTTCCATTGGGTTTATGAGTAGCCTTCTTCCCTCTGGTTACTGCAGCTGACTCTGGTGTGAAGCCTGAGTGAGTCAGCACAGCTGAGTTATCAGCTGAAGCATGCATTGCTGTGCACTTCCCTTGGGCACGAGTACTCCAGAGCGCATGGCATGCTGCACCTGGCTGATGGACCTGCCTGAAACTCAGCCAGGCAAAGGCAAGGCTGGGGAGAGAGCTTGCTCACAACTGCTCTGGAGCATGGGTGTAGCCCTTCTTTCCAGCCCTAATAACAAAACCTAAGAGTTTCATCAGAGGCTCAGGATGTGGCTGCACAGCCATAGCAAAATTCATACTTAAATTTTGGTGTCTGTTTTCTGGATACTGTTAATATTAAGGTGCCCACTTGGACGTGCTCTGGGCACAGTGGTAAAATGCAGTCAATAGTGAAGTTGACATGCCAGCTTTGGAGTATTTTTAGATATCTGATAAATGGAAATATTGTTTGAACATTTGAGAGAATTGTTGGCATTCAGCATAACCTCAACTACTACAGACAAAACTTAGTGTTTTATAGAAAATATCATTAGGGAGATACAGATTTCAGAAGCAGAAGTTTTGTCATTGCTGGCAATATTTAATAGCTTTCTCTTCTTTCGTGTGCAGTGATCTGTCAATAAAGGATACCTTATCAGCTCTAAGACTTAAGCAAAAATTGTTCTGTGGGCTGTCAGCCTGCTGGAGACCATGTCATAAGAACTGATGAAAAAATACCATTAAGGTGACTTGTGTAGGCTGGTTTGTCCTTCATTAAATTGATCTAGTGGAAGGCTGTAGGATTAATGTATCAAGAAGAGTGGGCAGAACCATATCAGTAAGAGAGCTAAAAAGATTGTATATTGAACTAAAAATCAGTGAAGCAGCAATGATCTGGCTTTCAGGCTTCCCCATGCACATTTTTATTTAGGTACATTTATAAAATGGTATATGATTTTAATGGAAGTGCTGTAGATTATTGTAAAGATTGCCACATAGCAATCTGTATTGGATTAACTACTTTAAAAGCTTTGATATCATATATTAAACCTTTTGAGGCTCTTTAGAAACAATAGCTTTTTTCCAAGTCATGACAGTGTAAGTAATTCTTAATTATGTATCCCCTTGGTACTTCTCTGTGAATTATATTAACTGTATCATGTCATTAAAATCCAATGTGCTTGGCAGTACTCAAAAGCCAATGTTTATGCCTTTTTCTCTTCAAATTGCTCAGAGGGAGAACTGGAAGAAGAATGGCTGAAGGAGGCAGGTTTGTCAAATCTGTTTGGAGAGAGCTCTGGTGACTCCCTGGAAAGCATGGTGTTTTTATCCACACTGACCCGAACCCAGAAAGCTGCAGTGGAAAAGCGAGTAGAGACTGTCACACAAACCATGAGGAAAAAAAACAAACAGCACCAGATTCCTGATGTCAGAGATATCTTCAGGCTACAAAATGACTCAAAGGGAAAAGTGAGTTCCTGTCAGTTGTTTTGTTTGATTTTGGCACAGGGAAGAGAGAAACATATACAGATGGGAGGAGAGCAGGGTGGCACAAGAAAGGGACATTTCCAGAAGATTTGCGTCTAACTTCACTGATTTGCAAGGGAATTTTTCACTAAATTTCCAACGATTATGTTTGTCCAGGTTTGACATTGCATTAAGCAATTTTACTATTTATAAAGAAGTATGTATATGGGTCTCATCTTACTTAAAGGTGATGAATAAAACAATCACTCATTTTAATCGGAATTATTTTTCACACAGATGCGAAACTCATCACAACAATCACCCAAAGAGCTACCACAAGCCTACTTTAACCTTTGAGTGCTTACCTCTTACTTACTGGTGCTTTTGGTGTTTTTGTTTTGTTGTTTTGGTTTGGTTTTGTTTTTGTTTGTTTTTTGTTTGTTTGTTTTCTTATTTGTTTATAAAAAAGGGAAAAAATGGGGCATTAGCCTAACCTTCTTGGTTTTGGCTAGGTCTTTATGCGTCAGCTGTGGATGTAAACCCCATGCTTACTCCCAGGGCCTATGTGTGTGTTACACTGTCTATGGGAAGTTGCTCTAAAAGCAGTTTCCCGTCATGGGATATTGAAGAGAATTCCTTTCCCATATACAGGAAAGAGGAAGGAGGGAAATGGAGACTATGATTAGAATTCCTTTTCCATGGAGAAGGGTGTGTGTCTTCTCTGCTCCCTCTGAGCACTGGGATCTTCAGCCATAAGAATAAGACCTTATGGCGTGACTGGTTTACCTGACCTCAGCTCTGTCCCTCATTCTCACTGCTGACAGTGCAGTGGTTGTGGTGATGGAAAGCACGGTGAATTCTGAGGGGGTTTAATTTCCTCCTTCCTTCAACAGCTTCCTCTCCTTCAGCAACTCCTTCTAAGCTCAGTTGAAGAGTAGAGGGGGAAGTGGTGTGTTCTGGAGGCACAACTTCCCTTTCACTGTTCTGCTTTGCCTGTAGTTGCAGAAGAGATATTAACTCCATAAAAGGTCTCTGGGATCTTATTTGCAATTGACTCTACCTAAAAAGTACAAGATCTAATAGCAGAGCAATTTAGGTAAAATATCATGTAGCTTAAAGCAGTATAATTTCTCTTTTTTTCTTTTATTTCAGTAAAGCACGAGAAATATTCATGTTCCTTTATGTAAGCTACTGTAATGTTTGAAAATCCTGTGTCACAGTGTTCGATAGATTTTTCTTCTCTTAAACTACATGTTTTGATATTGAAGACACCATTGAGAAGACAAATGATTTTAGGCATTTAAGATGTATGAAACAAATGGTTACTTATTAAATATAGAAACATTGGGGGAGGAAAATAATTTTAAACTTGTCTTCTTGACAGAAACAAATACAAGTATAGGTTCTCAAAATTGTACTTCATTCCTTTCTCCAAAGCAAGACAATTGTTCAGAAATCATTGCTTGTGGTTATTCACCAAATGTGTCACCCAATGCCTGTAGGGAAGTAGCTTCCACTACCTCCCTAGATAACTTGTCTCACGGCTTTGTTACTCACACATCATTAGAAAGCTTTTTATATAACAAAAAGAGGACTGAAGCCACCTGCAGCTGTATGAAGTCATTCCAGTTTAATAATAGCTTCTGAAAATCCTGTAGCCTCCCTTCATCTGGAGGAAAGGTAAAACAATAGCGTTGATGTTTTGCATCAACACAACAATTGTGTTAATGTTTCTCCTAAATTTCCTGCCATATTCCCAAAGAGAAGCTAGACTTTTTGGTACCTTGACAGCTTCCCATTCTGCTTCTGCTGCTTTGTGAAACTGAGATAATTTTCTGGGCAATTGTGCAAACTTCTTCCTCCTCTCAAGATACCTGATTAAAAAAAAAAAAAGTAAAGATGCAGATTGTGCTAGTAGATAAATCTTTAAAATTTGCATTTGTCTTCTCAATAAGTATGGAGTTATAAATTGCTTGAGTAGAATACAATTAGAAATACAGTGTGCTAAACATTTATTGTTAATTTGAGTTGCCAAAAAGTAAAATTAATATGTGGGTAAAAATGTACATGAGTGTATGTATGCCCATATATATGGGCGTAGATTTTCTAAATGAAAATATTTTTCAATATTTTATATTATTTTATTTTTCTATATTTAATATTCAGAAATATTTTGTATTCCTGAAATATTTTTTCTGTAATTGATGTCATCCAGTTCACAAAATGTCATATCTTGAGACTGGGTAGGGCAACATTACAGAAAAGGAGAGGATGGTTCAAATCCTTTCCTGATCTTCGTCCCTTTGAAGTGTCCTGGTTTTGCTGTTGGAAATCTAAGCTGTAAGCACAGATATTAATGTTAGGCTACCCTGTGAAAGGAATGGGATTGCTCTCTAGGGGAGGTAACCATGTAAGCTTTTTCAAGAGAAAGGAATTTGGTCTGAGTCAGTCAAAATATCTCCTCCAGATTCCCTTTCCATATCCTTTCCACTGCAAACTATAGCTTCAGGTTAGACTGCATTTTCTTATTCTTTGCCACTCTGGAAAATAAAGTCATTCACCCAAATAGCCTTCTAGGAAGAAGAGGAATTGACTTAATTACTTCTTTTTTTAATTACCTAGGTTTCAGATCCCCTTAGACTTTGGGAAGGGGTTTTCTGCTGAAACACGGAGATGCTCTTTTGCATACCCCTGAATTGCTGGAGTGTGTGTTTTAATCCTGCACAGAGTCTAAGGAGTTTCTATAGTCATGTCCTAGGTTTTTATAGGCATTTATATTTATTGTTCCTTTCTTAGATCTGTGATGGAAGTGAACCTTCAGCTGTGAAAACAAGTGAAAACAAAAATGAAACACACGATGGAACAAAAGGTAATGTCAAATTACTCTCTTCTTTATTTAATTTGTTTTTCTTTAGGTTTGTAGGTGTTCAACTACACAGAACAGTACATGGGTCCATATTTTAAGTAACCTTTCAGCAAAATAAAATTAAATTATAATGAGAAACCTGTTCTGGACTGCATTGTTGGTGTGTAAAATTTTAAGTGTTCCCATAGGTAGTGTCCTTTGAGCCACCCTAGAAACCCTGTTTATTATCAGGGATCAACTTATAATCAGGCTGTCTGGGAGAAGTCTCTTAGCTTATGCTCAGGTTGTTTCTGATTCTTAATTTATAGGTTCTGGTCTGTATCTGCTGTACAGTACAGAAAATTAAGGTCTATGCATAAACTCATCCGTGCATACTAAAGAATAAAACCAAATGGACTATAAGCAAAAAAAAAAAAAAAAAAAAGAGAGAAACGTCTGGACTCAAGCATCAAAAAAACCTGTGAGAACTGGCTATATACCTGTAGCTCAAATTAAAGGAAAAACAGGGATGAAAGAACAAAGATTGTTTGCCTTTTCAAGGAAATGGAAATGAAATAGTGTTCTGTGTGCCTAGGTTGTGTTCACTGGCATGTGATCACACAAGAGAGGTGCAGTACCCATGGAAGACCCTTTCCTCTCACTGTCGGGATAGTACATCACAGAAGTTCCTAGCTGACTCCACAGTTTCTGTGTTGAGAATATGAATTCTGATGAAAGATTTTGACAGAGCTTTCTGCTGTTCTTCAGGTCCAGTAGTAAAGAGTGGCTGTCCTGCATCATGTTAGGTTTCTTCAAAGTAAGGGTTGCACTGTGTCTGTTATACCACCCTACCCATCCCTGTAGAGATCAGGTTATATACTGGCAGTTATTTAAGTTTTAAGATGCTGCATTGTTACTCTACTTCGTTTGTACATTGGTATTTTTGATTCTTTTGGAGGACTGGATAGCACATAGATGTTACATTGAACCCTATACCCACATAAAGCAGGCAGCTCAAGTTACTTATTGCAAGTTAGTTAGCTGTAATTAAGCCACCAAATAAAGTTCTGCTTCAGTTCTAGAATACTGACCAGTCGGAAAAATTGTTACTTTAGGATTAGATTTGGAAGACTGCAATGGACAATACAGAATGTGCATGGCTGTTGGAGTGGGAGACATGAATATAAACCAGCCCTCAATAACACTGAATCTGTGTTTCCAGAAGTCTGTATTTCCCTCCCACTCTCTCAGCAAACCGCACTCATTGGGAGGTCTGCCAGACTGCTAGTTCAGCACAAGGGAAGGAAGAGATGCCTGGTGCTGTGTCAATAAACTTCACTGTAGGATTCAGAACTGGAAAATTACCAAGCAATTATTACAGAGTTTTTATCACATCTGGTTCTTTTTTTTCCCCATGGCCCTGATGAACCCTTCAGAAATGGGAAGTTCTGAAAGGCAAATCCTATATGCTAGCTCTCCTCAGCACAGATTGTGATGTGCATGACAAATGCAGCCTGCTTGCATCCTGATACACTCCTGCTCTAGTCAACATGCTAGAGTGGGTTCTGCTCCCAAGATTGGAGCAGGAAGGAAAAATCAATTCAATCTGCAGTCAAACCATGGATGTTTGGTGGTGTTAAAAGCATGCACCTGGTTCAGTGCTTGATCTTTTCTCCAGAATGATGAGGAAATAAGTGTTATACAAACAGTGAATGAATTTAAGGCAAAAAGTAAACAGTGCCTGGTATTTCAGAGGTACTAAATATTTATGAAATGCAAATCCAAGGACATTATTTTAAAATGAAAACCCTCTTTGACACAGAAGTAGTCCCAGTTTTACCTGAAAAAAAAATACAAACATCATCTCAGATATTATTAAAAAAGCCTAAATTGAGACATCTTAAAATTATTATGGTAAAAAAATTTTCTTGGCCATACTCCAAAGGTGATAACTGTTCCTAATAGTATATTTGAATGCTGCATTCCCAAGGGCTTCTGCCAGACTCAAGTTGTTAGTAGTTTGCCCTTAGAGCTCACGTGGGCTATGTGAATCCATTCTCATTCTTCCTTTCTTACCAGTCCAACACACCTTGTTTCTTGACTAAAGTATACATACAAACTCACAGAATAGTAAGTGCCTTTGTTTCGTGTAGATATGGAGTGTGTCTACAGGAAACAAAAAGAAAATTCAGAATCATATATTAAGCTCTCAAAAGGCATTATCATTTTAACAATCCATGGCACTCACTAAAGGCCTGCAAAGCTAGGAACATGTTCAATAGACACAAAAGAAAAGAAGTAATTTTCTTTGGAATCCTGTGAAAAGGAGTAAATAACTATGTTGGTTGAGACCTCTCAAGAAAAAAAAAAGGAAATAATAAAACATATGAAAAGCTAAATACTTATTAGCTTAAATGGGGGAGTAGCAAAATCAGTTTACTGTGACTGCAGTTGTTTTTTTTTTTAATAGGATTAGCTACAGGGCAAGAATAATAGATAGAAACTCTGTATAAGGGCAGCTTCAAAGCATAACAATCTAGCAAATAGAGGATCAAATTTGTGTACTGTGTGTAATACTAGGGAAAAGAGCAGTTATGTTTGCTTCTTGACAGGGAAAAAATCTGAAATCTGGTGGTTTTTAATTAAAAAGTTTGGTTTTGCTTTTCATTTTACATGATAAATGAGGATCCTATAGCCAAAGTAATGATGCCAGTGAAATTATTGCAAGGTTTTTTCTTTTCAATTTATAACCATCTATAAACTAGCATTTTAGAGAAATGCTTTGTCAGTCAAAGAAAAAAATAATTCTACCTTTCCAGTCATAAATTAAGATCTGTCAGCTTAGGTCCATTGGAATATACTCAAGATTCTCTAGCAAAACTGGGATATAGCACAATTGACACTTGCAATGCTTCCTTGTTTTATTCCTGAAGAATTCCCATCATTTTATGTAATCTTTAAATAGTTCTGTGAACTAAGGAAGGGGTACAGAACTCATGTAAAATATGGTTTCCACATCCTTGTAGACAATATTTACATTTTTCTGTATCACACTTGCATTTCTCTCATTAAATATTGCATGCAGTTGGCAGGTTGGCAGAACACCAAGGCTACTTCCTCTTACAGCTGCTGCCTAATACAGGAATGTACAACAATGGGAGCACAGCTATACAACCAAGAAGAGACTCCCCACAACAGCAGCACTTCCAGATCTTTTAAATGTGCAGAGCATTACTGAGACATCTGCTTTACATGACACCTTCGTATGACCAGAGGACTGACATAGGAGCTACTGCTTTTTTGTTTGTTAACATCAGATCCCTCCTAGGCTGGTAGGAAGTACATAGGTCAGGTATAGGCCAAATTAGCATGACAAAAGTTTTGGGGGGACAGGAAACTGTTTTCATTCAATTCAGATGCATTAAACAGTTTACAGGATATATATGGATATATACAGGCAGGGATGCTAAGGATCAGAGTCAGGGATGAATTTGACCCTGGATATGTTTGCTTACTGAGGACTCAGATATCTCTTTATCAAAAGGAGAAGCTCTAGTTTCAAGATCAGCTTAATCTTTAGTGTATGCCCTACATGTTTTGGGGTCTGTGGAAAGTGAGCAGAAACCACTCTGGAAAAAACAAGTAATGAGTAACACACACAACCAGCAGAATATGAAAATGTTCTATCCTACTTCTCACAGCATTGCTTAGTTGTAAGTAGAGTCAAAATATTAACTCAAATCCACCTTCTGTCCCTGAAAGTGTCTCAACTTAGGTAAGTACTTTGATATGGGAGTGGTTGTGTAAAGCACTGTGCCTTACCAGAAAGTGGCTGTGGTGGCTTCAGCCATTTGCCTGTCAGGTCCCCCGAGCCTGGCCCTGGCTGACTGATGTTATTTTCAGGACTTGCTCTAAACAATGTCAGAGAAGTTTTGTGGTTTTTAATAAGATGCAGATATAATTTAGAAAACTTGTCGAGTTGCTGTAATTTTTAAAACTTCCTGCTTCATAGGTTGTTTGGACTGTGTGCTTGCAGTTCTTTTACAGGCCACTGATACCGTCAGTGTAGAGCAGCACTTCCCTGACTCCTCTTAATCAGCCTATCTGCAGGCTTTCCCTTGCTTCAGAATCACCTTTTACTGGACCTGTAACTGTTTTCTGGGAGCTTTTTGCTGTCTTGGCTTAGGGTAGTTACTCTACAAAAACTTCCCACGGTAGTGTAAAAAAATTAGTTTATTATGTTACACAGCATTCTTAGACCAAAACATATACATTGCTCTTTTGTGACTCATGCCCATTTCCATTCACTTTTCCTACGCTTGTGGTGTATTAGCTTTGAACAGGCTGCAGTCTCGTGTGAGTAGGAGCCAGTGGCAGAATCATGGTCCCAGGGCTAGAGAAGTGATTCTTCCTCAGTACTCAGCACTGGAGAGGTTACACATCAAGTTCTGTGTCCAGTTCTGAACTCCTCAATTCAGGAAGAATGTTGAGGGGCAGGAGCATGGCCAGAGGAGGGTAACAGAGCTGGTGAGGGTCTGGAGCACGTGTCTTATGAGGAGAGGCTGAGGGAACTGGGAGTGTTTAGCCTAGAGAAAAGGAGGCTCAGGGGAGTCTTATCTCCCTCTACAACTGCTTGACAGAAGGCTGTATCCAGGTGAGGGTTGGTCTTTTCTCAACAGAACAAGAAGACACAGCCTCAAGCTGTGCCAGGAGAAGTTTAGGTTGGATATTAGGGAGAAGTTCTTCGCAGAAAAGCTGATTCGATATTGGAGTGGACTGCCCAGGGAGGTTGTGGAGTCCCTGGAGGTATTTAAGGAAAGACTGGACATGCCACTTAGTGACATGATATAGTTGACATGGTAGTGTTTGGTCATAGGTTGGACTCCATCATCTCAAAGGTCTTTTCTGACCTTATTTATTCTGTGACTTTACTCTTTTGTACCTGGAAACCTTCTGTGATTGTCGTGTCTTGTCAAAGGAACCTATTCCTTGATGTATTGTTTTAGATAGATATCATGAGAAGGATGGTGGAGAGACTGAAAGTTCTTCTTAGACTTCTATGCTTTGTATTAAATAGTGTTTTTTACTGTATAATTTTCTTCTTGCTTCTTTCAACAATATATTTTACCTTCAGACCAAAAGCAGTGGTTGATTTACTGTGAAATTGGGAAACTTCTTTTTCTAAAAGCAGAACTGCCTCTCCCTTTTCTGATTCTTTATTCCTTTAACAAAAAATGTTCTGAATTTGTCTAGTGTTTGATGCTTTAAGGAACAAAGAAAGAGAAGTAAGGCCATTGTTGTGTACTTAGTCCTTCTCTGTATCATGGAAACATACCCAGACTGAGGTAGAACAGGAATGATGGAACAAAGATATGATTGCAAGGCTCCCTATTATTCCCAGATGTTAATGCTTTGGATCATAGAGGACGTATTCTCTACTGCTTTTGAAATTTTAACAGCAGAAAAAATTGCTGTTTTGTTTGCAGGATGTTACAGTCTTAGAGGCTTGCTGGAAAGTGGTTGATGGCAAGAAGCTTCTGAAGCCAAAGCTCTTTGGCTTTGCAAGATTCTGGGAGTCTGCTGTTTGTTTGAGGTGGATTGCTCTATCTTTTCATAATAAATAAATAGGAGTCAAAACCCCATGTCTTGGCAAAATTATTGAAGAAAACCTACAAAAGTTGAACCTTTGTCAACAGCTAAATTTTCAACTGACATAAAAAATAGAGGAACAGTGACTTTGCAATCAGAAAGTCCATTGCTTGCACAGCATTAATTTCTATTAATTTCTACTTGGTTTAAAACTTACTCTCATGCACTGAGTGCTGCTTATTTGTGCTACTGTTGAGTTTTAGGGTTTTTTTTATGGTGTTTTCAGGTCCAAAGTTCAGTCTTGGAACAGATGATCAGAAGAGCCTGCTTGAAGATATGCCATCTTCAGACACTGACATCAATTTGGAGATATCATTTGCAGAGCAGGCAGCTAATCTCAAAGACAACTCAGTAGGCAAAATGTACAAAGGTGGAGGGGGTGACACTCTACTCCCGGTAGGTGTTTCTTGTTCGTTTCTTTTTTTTTTTTTAGCTGGAGGTACCGTTTGGGTGATATTTATCTGAGACTGAATTAGATTTGGAAGAATAATGTCAGAGTTAGCTTTGTAGAGACAGAGGTTCTTAAGGTAACTAATTTTTGGGAATAGTATGCTCAATAGCATGAAATAACTACATTTATGCCTGTTTATGTACTTGTGTGTCTGGGAAAATGCACTCTATATGTAAGCAAAAATGGACTTCTAATATTTAGCTGGAATAGTGGCTTAGTGGTAGTTGTACCACTCTATCCTTGCTTCGTTTGTTTACAGCCCCTTTTTCTGTTATCTGATATGAGATGCTTTACCTCTAATAAAAAGCTCTGTAGTAATATAGAAAGGGTTGGTGGATGCCTGTAGAAACCTTATGCAGTTGTCTGATGTGGGTAGGTGAGGGAGGAGAATGAAGAACAGAATTATCTATAGAAGTTAGACGTCTGAAGTCAAATGGCAGGAAATTAAAGATTAATTTGAATTCAGTTTTTCTTTCCAAGTCTTAATAAAAAAAAGCTCTTTCTGAATGAATCCGGATAAAATTAAAAAAAAAAATCCTCCAAGGGATTTTGTTGCTGATCTTCAGAAATCTCTCTGAGGATTTCTCTCTGCCTAAAAGTTCATGACCATGTAACATGTACATATAACCTGTAAACTAATCTCTGGTGTGAAAATTGTCCTGTTGGTTTTTTTTTCCCTAACACTAGATGCAAACATATCTGAGTAAACACAGTTTCTGAAATAATGTTCCCAGTTCTTCAAACACTTAATTTAGATAAGGACGTGCAGTTCTTCAAGTAGTAATTACCCCACATATCCTAGTTTAAACATTATAAACCAGACACTAATGGATATTTAGAGATGGATTCTTAAATGTTTGAGTCATGTTTCTCTAATGCAGCCTATAACAAGGAGATAAAAGCTATGCTCTAACTTCTGTATATATACATATATATAGGCGTAATAAATGCATTAGCTCTACTTCTGGCCAGGCTTGTGAAGGATTGCTCAAAGACATGGCTATGGGATTTCTTCTTCAGTTACAAAAGGAGCTGCAAAGTGGTAGAAAGAGGAAGGGAGTTGCTATTTAAATCTACAGTATATTGGTTACATCTTCATCACTGGCAGCTATTTTTAAACAGACATGTTTGTGCAAGTCCATGAAAGCTCAAGGTGCGGAACTGGCTATGTATCTACCTTTTGTAAATTATGTTTATGTTTTGGTATGTGCCCTTGTCGTCATGTACCATAACCAGCAATTCATCTCTGCTGTTGCTGGGTTTGTACAGGATAAGAAAATAATTCATGAGTGTAATATATCTTTCAAGTGGAAGAAAGTCTTGTCAAGCTTCCTGCTCTGAGTCATGCATACTTAGAAGCCTGCTGGTGAGAGATAGAGTTAGAAAGTTCAGTGAGTTGGGAAGTCCCTCACCTCTTCAACTAAATTCCTTATATATTCCTCTGACTGCAGCCTCTGAGTATCTAGTGCAGTAGAAAGGAGCCATGATTAAGTATCCCCCTTCCCTAAAAAGAGCACTCCTTTATTATTATTTATATGGCAGCCAAATATTTTATTTTGTGTGCACAAGTGCAGAAGGATTTCTATCCCAGTTGTATGTGCATAGGATTGTTCATGGACAGTCATTTCCACCACTGTCAACTGGAAAAGGATGCAGAAGGTGGAGGGGGAGTATGTAGTTGCAAGCAGGACAAATCCAGATTGTTCTTGGAGGTGCCAAGTAAAAGCACAAGAGGCAAATGGTGAAATTTTGTTTTGCATAGTAAAGTAAGTTCCCATGAGAGCATTCTACACTGAAACAAGTTCCCACAGGCGTTATTGGGAATTTTCAAAATTCATTTGAACAGCAACAACAAGCAATCCAATCAGACTTTGAATTTAGCCTTGCTTTGAGCAGCAGTTGAATTAGACGACCTCCAGAAGTCACTGGGAACCTAAATCTTCCCATCATTTTAAGATCATATGCTTTTTAACTTATTTGTGGAATTTTCCCTTGATTTAGTCAGTAAGATCAGACTTCATGATGAAAGGTTGTACTCTGAAGGAAGCACAGCCTTTGAGCTAAGTAATTTATCATGTCTTGGATTATTTACCCTTCTTCAAATCTCTGCTTTTAGAATTTCAGACTGCCGAAGGACAAAACAGGTACCACAAAGATTGGTGACTTAGCCCCTCAGGACATGAAGAAAGTCTATTCTTTAGCACTGATTGAGTTAACTGCTCTCTACGACATACTTGGGACAGAATTCAAGCAGCAAAAAGCTGTAAAAATCAAAACCAAAGGTAAGTTGGTGTTTTGTATTCTAAACCAATTGCATCTGTTTAATCCAGTGAAATAAATGCACCTGTTTCTTTATGATCTTCCAGCAGAAAATTTATATATAAAATATAAGCAGTAACATGGGTTCTGTGCAACATTTAATTTTACACCTTAACTCAAGGCAAGCTTTAAACAAGTTCACTGACATAATGTTTCCAGCTCTTTGTCTCAAATTGAAACTCAAGACAGTCACTGAGCAGATAATCTAAGGAGTGAAGGATAACTATCTTAGTAGCACGCTGTGCAGCAAGAATTGCTTCACAGAAGCTTGTATGTGCTAATTTATTCCCAAAGAGCATGAGCATGTGCTCTTTGTAGGTATTCTTTTCATGATTTCCTGAAGGTAGGTACTGATGTACTTTCAAAATTGGACTCAATGATCTCAAAGGTCTCTGTCAGCCTTTAATTCTGTCCTTCAGATGAGTCTACCTGAACTTTGTGGTTTTGTTGCTGTAGGTGGGCAATCCTGAGAGCCTTTGTCAGGTGTTTCCTATTCTGTCTGGCACAAATGTTCCTGTGTCATATAGGCCTTGTCCATCCAGTATTTACTTAGGCTATAATGCAGTTGTTATGCTGAATGGCATCATATAAAGTGGAAGATTTAAAGTGTTGTGGAGGAGGCAGAGACAATTGCTACATGTCCACTGTCCTCTGCAAGCTGTCAAAGTGTATGTGTAATCACAGTGGTTTTCTTAGGAGTATAGAAAGCATGGAAACCAATTTCTTGATAGTAGAGGTTTTCAGCGCTTTATTTGTTTTTTTTTTTTT
>VXBI01009112.1:871241-931754 GCA_013397375.1 Toxostoma redivivum
TTTTTTTTTTGGCTTCTGCTAAATGTTTTACAAGAGCTTGAGATGTGTTACCAGTTAATCACAAGCCTGCTTTGACCAAAACTCTGTTGTCAGGGTTCAGTGAATGTGACAGTGCAATAGCTCACTTTAAATAATTGAAAGCAACAGAGAGCATAGATATACACAGCAAAGTACTATAGATTCTTCAGAATACATTCTTCACTTTACAGTAGTAGTAAACCGCTTTTTTAATGCAAAAAGCATACACAGAAACATCAATAAGACCTTGATTGCTTGAATGCATTTTCTTCTTGCTGAAGTACTTGTGCTGTCACTAATAAACAGAGACTAAGTATTTTCTTCTTTTTTATTTTGAGTCATAGTTTTAACTGCTTCTTCTTACAAAATTAATTATTAATTGAATTTCACTCTCAGCATTATTATCTGAATGGTAGGCATTCATAAAATGTTGAATTGATTAAAAACTTTTTTAAAAGATAAAAAAGATAGGCTAGACTCATGGCAATATGTAGGAAATGGACAATGACATCACCTTTTCTGTCAAGATATTCTGCTTTTGCGATGTACTGCCTTCAGTGCCTTGTTGCTCTGTCTGACCCTTACCTCTTCACCCCTTAAGTGTTATTTGACCAATTGATTCCAACACTGGTGGGTTTATTCTTTCTCCTTTGTGCTTGAGTATGTAAAGATGATGAAAACATCATTCTTCTGGGGAATGCTGTGCTGTGCCCAGTGCTGCCTTTTTATTGACCTCTGGAGTTTGTTTTTTTAACTACATTTCAATGGTAGCTTTCATTATTGACAAGATAATAAAGCTATGGGATATGGATATTGCCTGTATGTATGAGTCCCTTGTATTTTATAGGTAGACTTTTTATGCTGACAGAGATATAAGAACTTCTGATTTGGCACTGAAATTGATTTTCTTTGATGTATATCGTATTTTCTCTAGGGCTGAAAGTTTTTTTTAGTAATTGCATTGTGTTCAATATTGGCCTAGCACCATACCAAGCAGCAGTTGTTAACTACATATATTGTTATATCCTGCTCCAGAAACTTGCACATACAGCAATTATCAGGACTTCTGACAGAGAAGTTCTGTGTCAGCAAAATTTGGGTTAGTTATCATTAGCATAGCTCTCTTTAAATGGTTATTCACTTCTATTCAACTGGGCCATAACACATGAAAGTCCCATTTCCATGAAGACTAAGGTTAATTTTTCATCAGGGCTAAATTAACAGTGACTAAATTCCTTTAAAAAAATTTTGAATTGCCTTAGCCCTATTGTAAAAGTTATTTTCTAACCAAAAATTAACTTTACTTTTGCTTTTTTAAAAAATGAACCTTTAGTGAGTTGGTTATCTTGCTGTTCTGCTGGGTGCTGTATAATTCAAAAGCACAAGAGTTGAAAAGTTGTTATTTCCAAACTCTCGTAGAGAGAAGTGTTCAGAGCAACTCTGAGTGATAATAGTGTCATTTTAGTGACCAGGTTCTGGACATTATACTCATGACATTTCCATCTCAACTATAATAACTTGTATTGAGTGGTGAAGATCTGCATTGCAGGATCATCATCACATCTGCAAACCAGAGCTATGCAGATGATTCATTTATGCAGTTTGCTTTACTGTCCTGCACAATATGTGGATGGCAAATCTAAGTCAAAACAGAAGACTCCTGAGAAAGTGATGATGAATCCTTCTAGCCTGAATGTTTTGTGTAATAACTTGACTTGTAAAGACATTAAAACACTTTGAGCAAAAGGTCAATAGCTCTGAACACATTGAATGGACTTACTGCTTCAGAAACAGGGGTTTATGCCAGTATCACATGTACTTGAAAAGATGTGGACAATATCTCAGTTTCTTTTGCTTTATTCTTCAGACTCTGGCTTGTTTGGTGTCCCACTGTCACTTTTACTGGAACAGGACCAGAAGAAGGTCCCAGGAACCAAGATCCCACTGATTTTTCAGAAGGTAAATAGGCATGAAGGCGTTAACTTTTTACATGCGTGCAAAATGACAAAACTATAACATTTTGTCCTGGATTTATTTGCTTCCTGTAGCAGTTTTCAGTATAATACTCTAACCCATCCAGTTTATTGTAACTTTTATTTGAAACTTTAATTACTAATACAGTAAATGTGATATTTTGCATTGTATCAGATGTATTTTGAATCAAAGAAATAAACTCACAAGGCAAGTGCTTTTTCAGAAGACGTGTTGCTTTAATACAGAGGGATATGCTTTGACCCATATCATGTCATGGTAATGGGAGAGATAATTGAAAAGAAGATGGAGACCCTGGATTTACTGCCCACGCATAGCATGTCTCATTTCATGAGAAGAAAAGAAACCACTGTCTGTGGACCTGTCTTAACACTGACAGAAACTCAGTACTCTATCATCACCATTTCAGTCTGTTAGTAGATGTGCTTGTTACTTTTTGAGAAACAGAAATCTCAAAGTAGTTTTGCATCACAGTCTCAAAACTACTGCTGTGTCACTCATGCCAGAAATTACTTCTTCAGAATCATAAAAACACATTTCTGGGAAAGATGCTATTCTATAAACTGAGAAATCAAATTGCAAACAGTGATTGGTCACTCTATTATCCTGGCAGCATCAAAAATTCGACATAAACATTAATATCATAGAAATGTGATTTTTTTTTGCAAGGTGCAGACATAATTTGGAATGCAGTTTTACTTCAAATGTAAATATGAAAATAAGAAGTTTCCCATTTCTTCTGTTTGTTCTCTGCAGCACATGCTTTCCAGGAATGGGGGATTTATATGAAGTTTAAGGGAGCAGTTTTGTTCATTCTGCTTTTTAAATGTATCTTGTTTATCACTGAAATGAAACAAAGCAAGCTGACAGGAAGGCTGCTTAATTAAAAATAAAAATACACCTAGTTTTTATTTCACTGAGGATTTTCAATTTTTAAAAATGACATAATTTAGTCAGGGATTTTCCAGCTGGAAAA
Source organism: Toxostoma redivivum (assembly GCA_013397375.1). Classification (NCBI taxonomy): domain Eukaryota; kingdom Metazoa; phylum Chordata; class Aves; order Passeriformes; family Mimidae; genus Toxostoma; species Toxostoma redivivum. Next base: position 874,228 of record VXBI01009112.1, read on the forward strand.
TCTGAAAGTAATACCAATGCACATGTCATCAGAAGTTTCTGCTGACAGTAATTCCAGTCTCTGGCTTGCTAATTAGGCCATGCAAAGCAGCCTTGATAGAGATGAAGAGGGATTTCCCTCTTCAGCCTCCTCAGGCAGGAGGCTGGTGGTGGCCAGCTGTGTGCCAAGGGGGCACTTGTGGGTGAGTGTTCATGAAGGAGTTGTGGCCACCATCATGCCACCAGACCTTGCCTTCCCCAGAAGTGATGATGATGGCAGGTCCCACACTGCCCACAGCGTCTTTGTGCCCAGCAGATGTGAGTGGCAGGCACTGATCTGGTGTAAGCTGGGTACAGGGTGAGTTTGATGGGGCCATTTAGCATTTTTTTTTTTTTTTAACCGTGGAAAATGCACTAGAGTGATACTTCCAGTCCTGTTTTCTAACTTTGTGGAGTTTTCTGTCCAATCTTATTTATGGCATTTATCTATTACATAAATTTCTGTTAAATTAATTTCTGTAACTGGAGAAAATGCAACTCTGTTGCATAATTTTTCATACTCAAGCACTGGTGCAGGAAGGCGTGTAGCAAAGGCACTGCCCTAGTTAAACATTGTGGGAACTATTTGTGCTAAAATTAAGTCATCAGCTTTTGACGCTTACAGATTTGTTTTAAACACTCTTCAGTCCATCCTTCAGTGAATATTTAGAGAAAAAAATTATTATATGGGTTTTAAGTACTTTAATGTAATTTCTGCAAATTTATCTGTGTGAAGGATTACAAACTTTTGAGTCTGTTAGGAGAATGTCAGAATTTGCAAATCAGAGGCTTCTTTAAAGCCTAGAAGTTCCTAGTTCTCCTCTTGTAAAGTCCTAGAGTATTCATGAGAATGTTACCTTAATTATTTTTGTTTTGGAGACATTTTAACAAGGGTAGTAATTGGGATATAATTTTGAAGCCAGTTATTTTTGAAAAGAATTCTTCAGTCTTCGGAGGAGACTTGAAGGAGGTAAAAAACATACAGTTTTCTTTTTTAATACAATAAAAAAGCCTCTTCTTTAATAGTCTTCATAAAAAAGGGTAAAAACCACATTAAAATTTTCTTCTACAATTGTTATCCATTGGCAAACTGTGTTTGAACCTCTGCTTGTTACAAATGTGTGTGTACAAATGCATATGCACAGAGAGAGATACAAGCATAAAGACTTCAATATATCAGGAATGTCTGCCAGTAATTTTTAATTGGCATCTTTGTTCATACCGATTTGGTTTGTGTTTGACAGCTGATTGCCCAGATAGAAGAGACAACTCTGGAAACAGAAGGACTTCTTAGAATACCTGGAGTTGCAACAAGAGTAAAGGTAAAACATTGTGCAGGTTATTAATATCCCCCCAAAATATATGTGTGGTTGCTGAATTTATTTTCTCATACAAATATATTTTAGCATCCCATTGTTAGGCAAACCTTCAAAAACAGCAAAAGCTCTTTACAAAGAAAACTGAATTATATTAGCCAGAGAAATGATGCTTTCACTCAGTGTAGTTTTGGGGAAAGACTGGAGTTCAAGTTTGAAGGAGACTCAAAGCTACATTTCAAATTCAGTTGTGCCAAAATCTCATTAATTCTTGGCATGAGCTTTCCAGCCTTTTGCTTTTTCCCTGAACCAGTTTAATCATCCGAACAGTTCACACACGGTCTTTCTACCCCAGGAGGAAGCTTTTCTCTGGCATTGTGAGCCTTTTTTAATAGCTAGGCTTAACCTGTGTTACAGGGCAAGGCAGGCAGCATGCACTGAAGAACCTCTCACATTTATTTTTATGAACAGCAATATAACTGCTCGGCTCGCTGAGCGCAATCTTGTTAGGCACGTCTGTGCACACCGACACTTTGCAGGGTGAGTGCCAATTATATGCAGGCTCTTCCCCAGTATTTGCCTTAATGCAGGGAGCTAAATACACAGTGTGATTGATGCCAACACTCAATGTGTTAAAAAGATGGTCTGAACTGGCCTTAAATTCTAAACAGAAAGGACCATTTAAGTGGATTCAGCTGTCCGAAGATGTCTGCCAGCCTCTGTTGTGTAGAATTTGGTCCAGCTGCTGGTTCATTAGAAATAGCTAAAAGAAGGGAATATTATGGAAATTTGGTTTGTTTATTTACCAGTAACTAAGAAACAAATTTTTTTTTCAGTTTTCCTCTATTCTTTATTTTTCACTTCACATCAGTTCTACAAACTGGAGTGATTTCTTAGTGATTTTGTTTGTTTGTTCTTTGATTTTATTAGCTTAATAAAATTTCCCAGACAGTGCATCATTCGCTATTTGCCTTTCATTTATTTTTAACCTCTTTATTTGCAGGAATTACTTCTTTAAATTAAGCAATAGTTTTGTTAGCAAATATGTTTAGTTCTTTTACTTATTCTAGTAGATTTTTTTTTAAAGCAAGGAATTTATCATACTAAAGGACTGAAGTTTTCCCTTAATTTTCTTAAACAGAAAAAAAAGTATTTTCCTCAATATATAGTTGCATAGAAAGACATATTCCATATTCCATAGATTTTAGTGTTATTTTAAAAAATGCACTGGATATACCCCACAGTCAAATACATTTACTCTAAAATGTAGGCATTGGAGCACTAGAACACACAGTTGAAATTTCTGTCTTTGCCTCTCATATAAAATAGTTGTATCTATATCTTTAATACTGCATTTACTGCAGTGATTTGGTCTGAATGTGGATGGAGGAGGTGATGAGTCTTAGAGGGAGAATTTACATCTCTATTTCTAAAGCTTGCTATTTTTGATGATCAGGAAATCATACTCACTTGACTTTAGACATCTGAATTATGACCATTGCACATTTCAACCTTCAATACAGTCAGTGGAGACAGAAGATCTCTCTGGAAGACAGTTGTGAATATCCAACTTTTATCAAACTAAGTGTCCACATTTTCTTTGCAAATAGATCCATTTTCCATTTGGACAAAGTTAAATTTAATGAAAAGGATATCTCAAAAATGTATCTAATATCCTCTGTTCAATGTTCCCTTCTTGTCCAGATAAATAATTATGACCATATTTTTCAACAGCACGTGTTTTACAAAACAAGTCAGTGCCTCTGTCCTCCTTTTCCGTCCAGAATAAATGAGCTAGAAGAAGGGAGGTGCCTTGGGGCCCCTGGCCCTATACTGAGGTTACTTCTCACTCTGCCAGACTAGGAAATAAACAAAGTGGGTGTGAGATCAGGACTGATAGTTAGCAATAGACTAAGAAGGACTTAGTCTTTGCAGTGTGTTCCCATTTGTGCATCTGTGAAAGCCCAGTAGTACCACTGCCATGGCAGCAGGGCAGGCATATGCCAACAGCATCTCATCCTTCCCCAGCCCCAAAGTTATGACCTTCCACTGAGACTTTTACAGCTCTTTACTCTGCTCCATAACCTCATGATTTGCGGGACAGTCTGCTTCCACACAGGGCATGCTTGACAACTTGTGCTAGGCAAAGCTGTGTGTGCCCAGCAGCATGGAATTCCCTGTAGATGGCAAGACATTCAGCTATTCAGTTACACAAATCATTCCCTGTGTTTTAAAAAGAGAACCAGCCTCACCTTAGTGTATGTTTTGATAAGAGGCTGTGTGTCAACACACATAATTGCCTTATTTGTTTATGAAAATGGCCATGTGTGCATTACAGCAACACCCTTGGGTAGCAGTTTCAGAATTGCTCTGTATATTGGACAAATCTTAATATTTGGGCAAATGGGAAGTCATGACCCTTATGTACTTGAGTATGGTATCTGTTTCTTATTGTTCCTTATTCCATTTATTCCATATGACTCAGGCCTGTGGGACTTTTTCCTGTATGATTTGACTGCTGCCTATTAATGTGTGTTTGCTTGCAGTACTTCTGATCCCACATTTATCTGTTTTGTAGAAAAAGACCAGCAGCAACTGGAGTTAAGTGATATTTCAGATATCCTTCCCCCCATTTCAAAGCGTGGAAAGTATTGCTGTGTGTATAATGCGTGATTCCAGCAGCCAAATGTTACTAGTGCTCTCTGTATCCATTGCATTTCAGGGTCTGTGCCAAGAATTGGAAGCAAAATTTTATGAAGGGACTTTCAACTGGGAAAATGTAAAACAACATGATGCAGCAAGTCTTTTAAAACTCTTCATCCGTGAATTGCCTCAGCCACTCCTCACTGTAGAATATCTCAAAGCTTTCCAAGATGTGCAGAGTGAGTAATGTCCTTTCTGCCTCTGCTGAAAGAATTGATACCCGTGCAGAGAAGTGCCTCTTTGCTGAGAAACAAATTGAATAACAACAATATGAGCTCTCCTGAGAAAAGATGGGCATAATTTTGCTACTGTGCAAATAACATCTTTCATGTAACAGCTATTTTTATAGCTTACACATACAATGAAAGCACATTTTCACTTCCTAATGTTTCTGATAGTAGTTAGGAGGTATACAAGGGTTATACAGAAAATGTATATGACAGTATCAGTTTATAAATAGTGTTTGCTTCAAAAGAAAACCACAACAAAGATAAGCACTTCTTCAGGAAATACAACAAATTATGATTTATACTGTTTAGGATCTTTTATCCATATATAAGAGGAGAAGTTAGAGCAGAATAGTCAGAACTGCTGATCGTCTGTGGTCCCTTGAGATCAGCAAGTTCTTGTGAAAATGTTCTTTGCCAACTGGTCACCAAGAAAGCAAACATACTGGCTGTAACTGGAAGAGAGTGGCTTGGTGATAATGAATCCACAGTGAGAACCAACATACATTAACTCCCCAGTCAACACGGGACTGCAAGTGCTATTTTCCTTGTCTGCAGGCAGAGCAATGGCTCATTTCTAAGAGGGGCTTTCATAGAATCACAGAATATTCTGGGTTGGAAGGAATCCACAAGGATTATCAAGTCCGATTTTTTGAATGGTCCATATGGGGATCAAACCATCAACCTTGGCATTATTAGCACCATGCTCCAACCAATTGAGCTAAACTCAGGGTCAGAGAGTTCACATGCAAAGGCAGACTGACAAATTTTCTTAAAAAGGGTGGGCTATGTCAAGTCTCCCAGGTCTGAGCTGCCTTTCAATGCTGTCAGGCTGGTTGGAGTAAGGGGTTGGTGCTTTGGCCTGCTACACAGTGTTGTTGATTTTGCAATACTGAGTGTCAAGTTAAAACTGGCCAGAATGCTTTCAGATGGTGCTGGCAACAAAAAGCTCTACAAGGTTGTTCCATTTACTGGACAGTGATTGGAGCCAGGAGGGTTTCTGCTTGTTCTGCTGAGCTGTTTGAAGGCTTATGTGGTTTTACTTACCCAGAAATACTCAGGTGCCAGGATCCAAACCACCTTCTAAATTGAACCAAAGGATTTGCTTCAAAACATACATAGCACTTCATAGACTCCCATTGTTTAAATCGTTTGTCTTGTTGGTTACATGCAATAACATTAGGTGGTAGAGAAAAAGGACCATCTTTGTGACAGTAATCAGTGTTTATCATGATACTGTGACCAAGTAGTGTGGTTAGAATTAAATATTTAAAGAACATAATTTGAACAATTTAATTTGCTAATTTAAGTAATGTAAGCAACTAAAATTCAATTGTTGCTTAGGTGAGCAGACAGAAACTCTTCATTTAAGTAATGAATTTTTTTTTTTCAATTATATTTTTGCTTACTTTCCTATGAAAAGATTGATTCTCATTGCTTTTTAAACATTGTGACATATGGTATTTTGAAAGTGAATTTAAGCCTTACTTTTAATACATGCCTTTCTAAAGCAGGTTTGCTCTCACAACTCCATGTTTTAAATGGCTATACAATTTGCCACTCATTTGTTCAGATCCTTAATTTTTACTATAGTAGAAAGCAGTCAGTAAGGTGTTTTCTTTTTAATTTCATCAATGAACTTCTATTTTTGTTTGTTGTGTCTCCTTAGTTGATTCAGATGAAATGTATTTGAAATAGCAATTCAGTTGGAATCCCAGCAGGATGCATGAGAACAGCCCTGTTGAATTTTGAAATAGTGTGATAAAAAAATGTTGCTATGTTGTGCAGGTATTGTTTTATGTATGGCCTGATTCATTAGGAATCTCCTGAGAAGACTTGCCAGAGCATGTCCTCTAAAGCATGACAGGAGGTTTATCACAAGTGACAAATGTGAGAGAGCTGGAGCTTTCTGAACTGTCAGAATGTAGGAGCTCTTCTAGGAGATGGAGGAGTGTAAGGGTGCAGCTTGGGTGAATGATGCACCACTGAGCAATTGGTAAAAGGCAGAAGCAACGTTACTTTTTTTTAATTATAGCTTGTCTCATTCGGTACTGCACTCTCTGCTGTAGATACGTGTTAAGCTTCTCTGCTCTTGGTTTTATCCCTGCTGGTTTGCCGTTGCAGCTGCTGTTGTTATGTTGCTGGAGACCTGCCTTACTCAGTTTCATGTGGTATTCATTCTGTGTGGGTGACTTGGGAGATCATGCAACTGTGAAGGCAACCAGAGAAGCTGTGAAAGCAGTGTTGAATATACCCTTTGATATGTTGGGGCACAGGCTCAGAAAGCAAAGAACCGTTAGCTATTCCTTCTTGTAGCATTGCAAAATAAAGAAGAGATCACAAGGCATCTAGAAAACATTGCCAAAAGACTGCTGAGTCACACACCAACTGAATCCTAAAAGAACATTTGGAAATGAGTATCAGAAAACCAGGATCTGCCAGTCCTTTGTCATACTATGATAATTAGCCATGTGTATGCATTCAGCATTTTGTAAGGACTTTCAATTTAGAAATTATGCTTTTTGAAGAGTATAAATAGCAATTTCAAAATACTGAGGTCTATGTGCTTTATTGGCAGATCTCCCAACGAGGAAACAGCAACTGCAAGCTTTGAATCTTTTGGTTATCCTTCTACCTGAAGCAAACAGAGATACCCTGAAGGTTAGAACTGTTAATACTATTTTCCTGCATAAATATTTTGTCTGTTTATGTGAATCCACTGTAATGAATGCTGTTGTCTTTTTAACATTCTTTTTTTTTTGTGTGTTCAGAGTTAATGCTGAAACTAGTGATTCTTTTCATTCCCCCATATTTCACATAGCTTTGGGAGAAATAAAAAACAACTTAGGGCCCTAATTCTTTCCAAATGACTTTTAAGAATGTGACTTGACATTTTTCCAGGATTGCAATAGTAATCTCCCAGTGAGCAACCTTTTCTCTTAGAAGTTTTGCTCCTTATTTTTTTTTTGCATCAGTCATTATTTCCAGTGCACAAAATAAACAATGTTAGCATACAATGAATGTGAGTTTCCTTTTATGAAGTGGGTTTAGATCTTCATTTTTATTCATCCCTTTTCTCTGTGCTGTTTTTTCTACTGTCAATAAACTAGAAATTTACACTTCCTGTTGCTATTTGTAGCATGTTACATGGGTCCTTCCAATTTGAACTTACCTTTTGTAGCAAAGCTATTAATGTTTTTTTCAGAATATGCTTACAGTTAAAGCTGTAACAATCAAGAATGAGTGCAGGATTTGTGTAGGATGCAGAACATCCTCTATTACAGGCAAAAAATCCTACAAGATCTTATTGTTCAGGAGAGACTTTCTTTAGTTTGTCTATTGTGTAGAGGCAGCCAAGAATGCTCCTGAGTTGAGCTACAAATATCTGAAACTGTATTAATTGAAAATTGCTAGTTTCTAACTGGCTACCTGTCATTCACAATGCAGTGCTTTACTTGTGAATTGCTTGCCTTACAGAATTAACCACTCCATGTTTCCATAACCATGACAGCTGGCACTATTGTGTTCACTCTCAGTTTAACAAATGCCAACAGTAGTATCTTCACAAGCATCTGTGGGATGCTGCCTATGCACCTATATAACAAAGCTTTTGAAACAAATCTTACTATGCAGGGCCTCAAAGTCACATGAATGCTTTTGAAAATGTTACCCACATAAACAACAAGAATGTTTTACTTCATTACTTGAAGGAAACAAAGCTTGCATTACCATTCTGTGAATAAATATATTCACACTTCTATTGATCGCTTTTAATGTGGTTTTATTAGGAATTAACAGCTTTTTCCAAAAGATATGCAACATCATGTTTCACTCGTGTTCATTTTCAACTCTGCACGTGCTTCGCTTTTCACATACAGAGTTGAGATGAAAGTTCTGCTCTTATTTCAGGTACTGCTTGAATTCCTCCAAAGGGTAATTGATCACCGAGACAAAAATAAGATGACGTTAAAGAATGTTGCGATGGTGATGGCCCCAAACCTTTTCACATTTCATGGGTTTGGCTCAAAGACTATTGAACAAAGCGAGTTTGCTATGGCAGCTGGGACAGCAAATGTCATGCGCTTTATGATTCAGTACCAAAAACTTCTCTGGACAGTAAGTGTGATTTTAAGGTGGGGGTGGAGTATGATAAATTTCAAAACAGGGTATCTGAATAGAGAAGTCATGCGACATTACATCCATGATTTAGAAAAGGATCAGACTGATCCAGCTGGGTTCTTGCTCATAGGTAACTCTAATGGGAGCAAAACAAAAATATTATTTCTGATTTTAAGCTCTGGTGGTCAGAGTTGTAATATTGTATGTACTACAGGTGAACTAAAAAATAAGTCCTTGGGGGATATGTGCCTTTAGTCTGTCAGTATATATTGCTGTGGGCAACTCTTTTTGGCTTAGAGGTATTAGCAGGAAACACAGTGTTTGAACTCACTGCCCTTTTAGGCCAAACTTATTACGCAAAATATGTTTTGATAAAGCATGAATTGTGTCATGGTCTTAAGCAAAGCTCTAGCTTAGATAAATGGGAAAGTTGGAAGTGTGTTGTCCATCAGAAAGTTGAAACAATTTTGACCTTTGCTGCATGTGAGGGAAAGTAATTATCACCATTTTACACACTAAGAGTCAAGTGAATGTTTTTGGCTGACAAAAGTAAAAACACTGTATGACTCCACCTCTCTTCCCCTGAGAAGTTACTGAATGGAATATTTTATCACAAATTGAGTGGTTTTAAAATTGTTTCATGGTTCTATATTGTTTGAATCTTTAGTTATTACTGGAAAAAAACACAGGTTTTGAGTTCTACCTGATAATCTGGCCATTTACAAAATTTTGGTGTGAAAATGATGTAGTTATTCATGCTTACTCTATATTTATCTAGATTCCAAAGTTTATTGTTAACCAAGTGAGAAAACAAAACAGTGAAAGCCAGAAGAAGGAGAAAAAGGACAAAGCTGTGAAGAAACTTCTGAAAAAGATGGCATATGACCGGGAAAAGCATGAGAAACAGGAGAAGACTTCTAATGATGTAAGGAAACATACATCTGAAATGCTTTATTAACAGGATCGTATTTTTTAGTGAAAACGTGGATATAGCAGAAGGGATATATAAATTTTTTTAATTGAGAATTTCAATAGATAGCAAATTAGTGTAGATTTCACAGTTTGTGGGTTACTGGCATGACACATTTAGAGGATTGTACTTATTTTTTGTTTGTTTTCACAGATTTTTCAGAATATTTCTGTTCTGAAAAATGATATCCTGCAGGTTGTTTCAATCTGGGCATGTGAAATAAATATACATTAGGTCTGTATTTGTAGGGAGAGAAAGTGTTGTGACAAGGCTCTGTATTACTGAACCCACATTTAGACGTGTTGTTGCTCAATGGAAGTTGCAGCAGACCTTGTGTTTACTTAAAACTAATTATCTATATTTCCCTATTTGATATTTAAAAGTGTTTGGAGACAAATCTGGCGTTTAATTCTTCTTCCATCTACAGGAGTTCCAAAATTGAACTCTTTGTCCCAGTCTTTAGCTAGAACATACACAGCCTGCCCAACTCAAGAAACCTTAAAGGATGAAACAAACATAAAAAACTGATGAACTGCTTCCTATGCAGCTATTGTCCAAGTGGCTAGTGCCAACCTACCCCAGTGCATATAACTCATAGTTCAGTATCTCTCCTTTAGGTAATTGGCTTCTGCCATACCCATCAGTGATGTCAAGGCATACATTTCAGCATAACACTCTTCACACATTCTTTAAAATACAAAAATCCTGTGGCAATTATAGTGTTAATTTTTCCTGTAGTTCAGAAATAGTTTAGTTGACCTGTTCTCACTGACATAAAAACTTCCAAAATACATCTTGTACATGTTGAAATTGTTGATAATTTTTATAATGACAATTTTTGGAAACTTTTTAGCTCATACAATATAGTTCCTTAATTATAAAGAATTTAAAGTACACTATTCCAAAGTTAGTTTAAATACATGAACAGGTAATATCAAATACCTGTGTTCTGAATGAAATAATGAAAACATATCAGATTTGGGTGGTGTGAGAATATTATATTTGGGTTGAGTGGAAGTACCCCCTTATGGGTTGGAGTCACAGTGAAGATTCTGGTGAGGTAGAGTCATCTTGTGGTTGCTGGTAGAAATGCAGTGCTCTGAGCAGTCTGATTTTCTTACCAAGTGTGTGTATGTCAGATTGTTACCAAAGAAAGGGTTGTCATATTCTTATAAAGGCATTTTTTAAGCTTTTAAGCCAAAGAAAACAGAATGTGGCAAATGAATAATATGGTATATATCCAGAATCTGTTGGCGAATTATGTCATGTTCCTATCTCATTTTGTATGCAGGATTTGACACATAATGTCCAAAATTAATTAATTCCCCAGGCATCACTTTGCCTTACTTTCATATCTTTCTATATGAAGGAATCTTTACACAGAATGAATTACATGTGATTTTAAAATAAAGCTGATTAAACACTGAAATTTGTTTTTCTTGGTCTAATAAGAAAAGAATTCTATGAATTCAATTCAGTTGAGTTGATGTTATGACACTTAATGCTGCCATCCTGTGTTCAACACTGAAATAACAGCAAATACACTGAAAAAAGTAAATGCTGTTTCAAGTTCAGATATTAGAAATTTTTTTATAATTCAGTGCAAAGATCCATCTTTTTAAGCCACTGGGGAGTTAGGGCTGAGATCTTTTATAGTAAATTATGCCTTTCTAATCCATTAGGGAGATAGAACCGAAGCCTTGTATAATATTCTTACTCAAATGTAAATGTAAAGTTACTATTCAATATTTTTCTTTAAGCCCTAGAATTGTGTGGAGATTTTGGTCAAAATTAAATGGTACAATTTGTTACAAATCCTTCATGCTTATTGCAAGCATTCAGTAATTTTGGGTTGAGAACGTATTACTCTTAAAATCATATTCACAAATTGATAAGGCTTCATTGAATGAATGAATTGTGAATGACAATTTTATACATTTTTCAAGTAAAAAAACCGTCTCATTATTTATTGGTTTATTGATTTGGGTTTTCTTTCTCTCCAGTTTTCCATTTATACTGCTTTAATTTAAAAATGAGATTACTTTTCTTGTGCAGTTCTTGAACTATATATCACTATCAGGTGGCAAGACTTGTCGTGAATTTCCCACTCCAGTGAAACTGTTTGAAACTTTCAATACCTAAATAGTTTGTGTGCTGCTGAATAAAAGCTGAGGAAAAGTTTCTATTTTCTAACACTTGCTGTGGCACCCTACATGATTAAACATAGATGGACAGAACCTGAGTCACTGACATATTCTCCCAAAATAACTCAGTATCTGCATTCTTAATAGCAGCTCATTTGGATAAAATTTCATCTTAGCTCTAATGAGGCCTCTCTGTCAATCACATTTCCCCTTTTGAGGCAGAGGCTAAAAAGCATTTGCTGCAAACTTCAGGTGAGATCTCTGTACAGTGTTGAGAGTGGTTAATATTAGATTAGTTTGTGATGGTTTAATTGCTTTTTGGGATACTTATACATACCTATGGCCCCAAGTTAGTGTTAGGGACTAAGTCTTTATGTTGGTGCTGGGCTGAAAAATGCTCTAGACAGGCAAAGAAAGATGCCCTTAGGACTGGAAATTTACCTACTGCCTTTGCCCACATTTATACCATCTGTCATTGTATTGCTCTGTATGGTGCAGCTGTTCCAAAAAAGGGAGCTATCATGTGAGCAGCACAACTCAATTCACTGGGCTGAGCAACTGAAGGATATAAAAACCATTGGATCCCACGTCCCTTCTGTTTGTATGATCTTGTATGATCTTTTTGAATTTACACTGAGTAACCTTTCTAACTCCTGCTGAATATGTCATTCACTGCAGTGCCAGATTATTTACTTAAAAATATTCCTACCTGCTAAATCATTTATCTGTGTATGGTTTTCCAGTTTTTTGTCCCAAACTGGGTGCAATATTTTGCAGCCCAAAGAGAACAACTGCTTTGCATTTCTTTCAGACTTTGCCTTCCATGTAGCAAGAACCTTTTGAGAACCAATTTTGTTCTTCATGACGTTTGTGCCCCATACCTGCTCAGTATACTTCGGACCTTTAATAAATATGTATAATATTCCTTCCTTAGTGAAAATAATGCATAGTCACATTTCTCCCTGCACCTAGAGTGAAAAATATTTAAGTGGGTCATGAAAAATGGTTTCAAAGAAACTGGGAGAGACCCACCCCAGATCCTATAGCCGGGCAGCTGCTCTTCTTTGTGATATATAGATTCCAAGTCCCCTCTGAAAAGGAAGGGTTTGAAGAAGATTAGTACCTCACAGGTGACTGCTGTGCCTGCTGCAGACTAAATGTTGTCACCAATGTATTTTCTGTCAAGTAAGGATGTACTGTCTTCATATTTTTTTAATAATGCAAGTAATTCAGCCAGGGGTTGCAGCGTTTTAAATCTGACCTGAGGGCCTGTGAGGCAGGGGAGGAAACTTGCAAACTCAGTAGCATAGGTGACCCACTCTTCAGTGTGTTGTCAATCCTCTCACAGGTTCATAGCTTAATATGTTGTGATATGGAGCCCCTCACCTGGATAGTTTAAGCTGTGCTGTGCAGAGATTAAGTCCTTCTGTCATTCAGCTCTTAGAGGTTTTAGGCCACATTTTTATTCCCACCAACTTACATGGTGTATGGGCTAGGGGATGCTCAGGTTCTGTTCTCTTTAGTTTGGCAGCATGAACATATTGTGCAGCTGAGCATGATTTCTCCTGGAAATGCAGGTGGTGAAAGTGGCAAAATGCATTAATTAGCTGAGCTAATTATGATTCTCTGTGAATAAACAAAGTAATTATTCTGTTTGATCTGTGACCGTAATGTTAGAGCTCTGTGGCCATTTCTTGTTTTTTCTCTCATATAGTCAAAGCAGACTTCTTTCTAAATAATTTATCATATGCGTGCTGTGTAGGAAAAAAAGTTATCCAGCTGAAAGTTGGAGAAACTCCACTAAAATCTACTGAGACAAAATGATAAAGAACTGTGTAAAAAAAGGAAAGCTAGTTTAAATTTACCAATTTGAATTTGATGGAAGACCAGCTAAGGACATCTGAAAATAACAATTTCATCCTTAAAAATTTTATTTCTTTTTGCCATGGTCCCAAAAGTTTGGAAAGAGGCAAAAAAATTTCAAGCAGGATTTACTATGTAGCAGATGGCTACAGACACTGTTTCCATCAGTGGAGGCCTTAAAGAACAGAGCTGACAAATTTGGAGATAAATCTAGGAGAAACCTCATAGAGATCTCTTGCAATCTTTGATTCCACAATTACTACATAGCAAATTCTCAATATGGTGATTCTTACTACTTTACACAGAAATAGTTATGATGTCTAGTATTTTTAAATCAATAAATAATAAGACCGGACACAAAAGGATTGTTTGGTTAAAATTGCTTACCATAACTCATCATTTGTATAGTTATGAGCCTTCAGCTTTCTCAGGAAGCTGTTCTTCTGATTCTGCTCACATTTGTACTTGTTCTATTTTTGTTTAACTTGATGGTTTCAGCGAAGCTATTCTAGATTTACAAGTGCCCAGATTTATTAATTGATTATGGAATTAAAAACGTAATAGGATAATGATAATGTAATAGGAATAGAAAAATTTAAGAATATATTATATTCTTAAATGATAATGAAATAGGAATAGAAAAACTTCCAGGAACAGAAATTAGGACCTTATTCACAAATAAATTATGCCTTTTGTAACTTCAAATGTGATGTACATGCAAGTTGAACAAAAGAGCTTTATCCTCCTTCTCTGTAGCTAATATGATTAATATTCATCATCAAGGACTTGTGGGTTAAAATAAAATACAAATCCGTTATGTATTTAGACTATTATATAGGGCAGACTGGCTAGCTGAATATATTCTGGACAATAGGAAATACGGAGAAAAACCTGCAGTAGTGAATATCTGTTTTTAAAAAAATGAAATTTAGAAAAAGGAAAGAAGAATCCTTTAAAGTAGGCTGATCCATGAGTACTTTGTGTTTTCTTACTTTTTTTGGCAGGAAGTTCAGATTAAATGGAACTGGACAGGTTTCTACCAGAAGTTTTAGCAAAGGGTCAGTGCAGGGGCATTGCCTGGTCTTCATGCCTGCAGCAAGAATTTTCCATATCACTGTCATACATTTCTTATCATACCAAAGTGTGTTCTTGATATAGAATAATTGTTATTGCTATTCTTAACATCTTCGCAAAATAATTAAACAGTACTGTTCCTTTGTTCTGAAGTTCTCCCTGTTGTTAAAAAGAGCTTTGAAGGTTGGATGTAATTTACTGAACTTCCGCATAGTTATCATATGTTTGTAGTGAAGTGCAGTAGATAGTGAAGTGCAGAGCACTGTACTTTCTTACTTATTCCATACTGTATTTTGAGAAGCTCATCAAAGCCAGCTGCTAGCAGCTTTGTTCCACCACTCTTATTGCTTTGCAGACTGATGTTCCTCAGGGAGTGATACGGGTGCAAGCGCCTCATCTTTCCAAAGTTTCCATGGCAATACAGCTGACAGAAGAACTGAAAGCCGGTGATATAGTAGCCAGGTTTCTCAGCCAGAAAAGGTATAAACACGTCTTTGTTTTGTTATCATGTTGAGATAAGTGTCTCTTCATTTATTATATCAAGAAAAAAGTTTTAAAATACTCAAAGTCCAGGTCAGTTCATGAACTTTTGGGCTGAATTTAGCCATCAAAATACACGCTTGAGGAATTAATGCTTTTAAATGTCATTAAAGCTCAGGAAGCCTTCAGGAATACATGAGTGCTGTTAGTGAAAAATTAATTGCTATTTAATCTGATGAGTCAGGAATAGTTCTGTAATTTTGTGGGGACAAGTCAGAAGGGAACTCCAAGAAAACAGAGGAATGAGGAAAGAAGAAAGGAAATATTTTTTTAAATAATGCATTGATATATAACAGGATAATAGGTATTGGAGTATAATGATGCACAAATGTCATGCACATTAAATGATTTAAAACAAAAGCTACATTTTAGTCATTCAAATCCATTTAGAAAGGGAGAAATTTTAATCAATCTTTTGAAAAAAATAGCACGTGTTCGTCATATCTAACTATTCAGCTAAAGCACTAATATGGTACACTAGTTAAGATTAAGAAGCTGCTTTTTCCTAAATGCTGTTTTTAGAGTTTTACACCATTGTCAGAAAGTTATTTTCTGGCTGGGCTTTAGCATATATTATTACAATTAAGCAGTGAGAATAATAGAATCCCTTTGTAATACAGGGATTTATTCTTCCACTGTCTGTTTTTTACGTCTTTTAGCTGCAGTACAATTAAATCCAGCAAGAATGTGGTTTCTCCCACCCAACCATAAGGCTTTTTCTGAAATATGGGGTATTTGAGGGAAATACTTATTTTTGCAGCAGCAGTAAAAGAAAAATCAGAGGGTAAATATCAAGCTACTTGCTAATAACAGTGAAATTATTTTCTGAAACCTGCAGTTTCTTTGTATTTATCTTTTTTTACCTTTTCTAGCGTATTGCTCACTTTTAGAACTGTTCATTTGCACTAGTGTGCAAGGGTATTCTTGTTCACTGATAGTGTCAGTAAGCATACAGACAAAGGATTTGTGTTGGGTGCATTGCTGATCTTAATTATCATAACTTCTCCCAGACTTGTCTAGGGGGCTGATCCACTCGCTCTTCTGTAATATTATCATTCATTGTTGTTTTCTGTTCCTCACAGTGGAAATGTCCAAACACTCAAGAAAGAAGAGGTCTTTCTTTATGAAATAGGAGGAAATATCGGTAAGAATGGCTTCTGAATAACTTCTTTTGTTAGAATAGGATTCCCAGGCATGTTGTGCATGGGCTTCACTGTGGTTGCATTTTCATTCATGTCCCTCGTTCTCCCTGACACTAAGGCAGACAGTTAACCATGTAGAGAAGGCAGCAGAAATGTTGGTGTGATCATGTTAGTAATATCTGTCTTATTATCTGTCCCAGAGGAAGTTGGCAGCTGTAACAGATGTTCCTGATATGTATGTACAGTGAATAAGCACAGGTTGGATACAAAGGTGCTTGAAGTTCATCTTATTCATCTCTTTGTATTGAGGCATAATAAATGAACTTAGGGTCCTTCATGTTCTGCATTTGAGTGTCAATTGCAAGTTCTTTTGGGGGGAAGAAAATGCTCAGCCAGAAAGACGACCATGTGCTAAAATTTTCCAGTCAGTCTTTCCTGCTCTGCTGATTCCAGACTCTTCTGATTAAAATAAACAGCAAATCAGCAAAGTTAATGCCAAGGATAATTTTGAACAAAGTTCTAAAGTTTTCTTCCACGAATGCAAGAGCATTTTTGCATTAGAAATCAGTCCCTAATCATTTTTCATATTTCCCCTAAGTATTTTTCATATGCTCAGGAATACAAAAGGAGAACAAGAAAACAGTAGTAGATTGGACTTATGTTTACTTTTTTCCTTAACTGCGGCCTGTTAAACTTACTTGGCATTATGCAATTACATGCAGTACTTCTTTCCTTTACAAGTTTCAATTCCTTATGTAGATTGCTACTTGTAGCATTTTTCTATTATTCTAATCACTATTATAAATCAATTTGTTGCATGTTTGTCTAAAACAAAGGCCTTAATTAAAAATAGCACTTACCTATGTTTCTTGCAACAGGTATGTTTTAGTGTTTTTACTAATTCTGTTAAATAAGTTTCCAATATAGTTGGGAGCCAGATGAATGTATTACATGTTCTCTTGCAAATCCAGTAGCAATGCACATTTCCTATACCCGTTAAAGCAAGTTGCAATCCCAGGCAGAAGACTTTTTTAAAGGAGAGAAATATCTTGTTTGTTCTACAGAGGTGTAATCATTGCAAGAAAAAAGATTTTGTAATTGAATTCCAATGAAACTGGAACAACTTACTTTAAACATGTGACAGAAATTGTATTTTTCTTAGAGAAAGTGCAGATTAGTTTAGTTTTGTTCTGACATAGGTTAGAAAGCTTAGATGTTTTCTCTGTCTGAATGGTTTAATTCCAGAGAATTTCAACTTAAATCAGTCCTTACTTGTCCTTATTAATACTCTCAGTTGACGTAAGAGAAACTCGCTGCCTTTAACCTGCTGTACAGGTTTAAGTAAACCAGCTGTCCTGACCTTTGCCATCTGTCTCTCTTCTCAATGTGCCTGACTGATGTAGAGGGAGCCCAAAACAAGAAGATTCGAGGGGCTCATGACACACTCATATCCTTGCACTTCTGCTATAATTGTAACAAGCACAATGCTGTGATCTTGTTCCCTAGCAGATGCAGCTGCTGAAGTCTGCAGACATTTCTTTAGTTCACTGTAGGACTTCACGGCACTGAATGGGACTTCTGTCACTGCTTTGTGTCCAGGACTGGTTGGACATGCTCTCACTGCCTGGACATGCTTCACTGTGCAGAGGAGAAGACCTAGTTCAGCAACATGGGGAGATCACAGAGGCTGGGATTAAAATCCTAGAGAGAACAGATGGAGACTGCTGCCTGGTTGAACAGGGAGTCTTGCCTTCTTGCCTGCTTTGTGCAGGGAGTCCAAGGAAAAACTCAGCTGCACTGTCCCACCTGTGTTTGCCTCCCGTGTCAGGAGTGCAAGTACTGGAAAAGTCTGTCTGGCACCAGCCATCCACCCCAACCTATTGCATAGCAGAGTAGAAGAGGAGCTGTGATGTAGAGCTTCAAATGCATGAGATGATGCTTTGCCTGTAGGGGAATGGGAAGAATGTGCAGATCTTGATGGATCAGCATATGCTATTTTCATCGTAGCTACTAGACATAAATTAATTGCCTGTAGTGCACCAAGAGCAGTGTACTACTTTCCCCTCCTAGGACAGCAACTATTACAAGTGGTAAGCAGAACAGCTGACTTAAGAGTAGGAGGACAGGGAGTAACACCTTCTTAACAAGAAAAACCTTGCACAATCTTAGCACTTAAAAAGGAGGAAATAATCTGAAATTTTAATGGGCTTCTATGCAGATGTGAATGTAGTTTTTGCATATCATCATGAGAGGATCAGGACATTGCTCCATTTTTATTTGCAAAAGGAGAGTTCCCATCTGTATGGTCTATGTGAAGAATCTGACCTAGAGTGTGTCACAGAGGTTGAACAGCCCCTTCTCTCCTTGCTTCTTCCTCAAGGCAGACAGGAAGGGTAGGAGCACCTCCAAATTTTATGTGCATTGTCCTTTGTTAAACACCACAGAGAGACTTTGAAAATGTACATGGAGTAAAACAGTAACAGTAACTTCGGAAGTTGTTTCTTATCTCTTTTGTTACTGGTTTAACCACAAGACTTTTCTGTTTCTAGGAGAACGCTGCCTTGATGATGACACCTACATGAAAGACCTATACCAGCTCAACCCAAATGCTGAGTGGGTTATAAAACCTAAGCAGAGCTGAGATCACAACTAATGGCAGAACCTCCAGCCTGTGGACTTATGCTGTATGGCTGAATGTTTCAAAAGGATAGTGTGTCCTTTCAACATTCAGCCATTATGTATAGTAATAGAACTTTATCCAGTTAAAAAAAAAAAAAAAAAAAAGAAAAAAAGTGACGATGACCCAACAGTTATAACCAGTAAACTTTCAGTTTTACTTGCAGCAAAATTTTGGAGATAGCACTTTTTTCCCACTCATGTTTGAAAAGAGCATAAGTACCTTATATATTTTATATATAAGTACCTTAAATATTTTAATGGCACTAAGCTACCTCCCATCTGGTAGGTCTTGTTTAAGGAGGAGTTATTTTTCAAACAGGTGTTTAAACTCTTTATGTTAGAGATCTACAATCTGTTTGTGTAGCATTTTGTGTTTATATAGGTCTTTTCAGTGCTAGTACAATAGAGAACCAAATCCTGATCAGCACTTCTGAATGGTACAGTATTAAAAATACCTAACCCAGTCGTATGAATTTCCCAGATAAGTGTGAATTTCACAGGAAAAAACTGCAATGCAATGCATTTTGTCTTTAGAAGTACTAATTTAAAGTTTGATGAAAACTATTTAAAAACAACTGTGAAAATGCTTTATATGCAGCTTTTTTTTGCTAGATCTTTTAAGTAATTTTATTTTTACTCCAGTTGATTGTGCTCTTGAGATTATTACCAAAAAAAGGACAGAAAAAACAAAAAAAGGATCACATGACAAGGTGAGTCTTTTCAAAGCTCACTACTCTTGGCATTGTCCTTTCTGGCATATTGTCATGCACTAGAAAAACCTTTTAGGTTTTTCAGCAGTGTTATGCAGCCATGTTACACACACTGATTTCAGGTTTTTTGGACATCTGATAGATTGAGTTTTTGTGAACTGCCAAAACTTTTCTATTACTAGCATGATAAAAAGTTTCAGGAAAAATAAAATAACTGTGGAAGGAAACTGTAGTCTAAATTTCATAGGTAGAAAACCACTAAACCTTTCACTCAAAAATAGTGTAAGGGTCTACTGTGGGTATTACCTACCATCAGCTGTATATCTGGTCTATCCTGGACGAGGCTAGAAATCAAGTTCTGATTTCCCTGATGCTGATAGATGTTGTCTAAACTACTTCAAAATTAGTGGTCCAATAGAGAACTATTGCAAATGCATCCCTTTTCAGGAGAGGACTGAAAGCTCCCCATGGAATTCACTGATAATGAATTATAGACTGAAGAGGCTTGTTGCAACACAAAGAGGTGTGGCCTGGAGCTCCAGAGCCCCAGTACACTCTTGTGTACCTCTTCACAATTTATTTGTAAACTAGCTCAGCTGTCCTTGAGTGCTTACACCTGCGTGCTGACTACCTGAAGTAACTACTGTGAAATTGTATCCGTAGAATTAAATACTTTCTTTCAATGCACACATAGATTTATATTGACCTCATTATATACAATCACGGAGTGAACTACATTTTTTTTACATGATCAAAGCTGATTAAAGGAATTGCGGACCTTTCTGCTGAGCTTTGGACATGGGCCCTGTGTTGACAAAGTAACCACTGGAACTCTCCCTTTTATATACAAGCGGTGAAATAGAACTCTGAAAGGTCATAGAAAAAATTAGACATCTGCTGATTAGTTATCCATAGCATATGAACAATTTGTATTTATTGTTTCTTAAAGTCAAAGGCTGTCTTCATATGAAGAGGAAGCACTGCTCTGGTTGGTTCTGGAAAGCAGGATGAGTGAAAGAGGAAATTGTTCTAATGTGACTGTACTGCCCTCGATGCTCCATCTAGCTGGGTATTCCCATGTGGTATAGCACTGTGCCACTATGGTCAAATCCTCTAAGACAAATTACTTTTGTCTGTAGAACAAACTCCCTCTTCTTCAAATGTAAGGAATAGAGTAGGAAACAGTACAATGCTTCGGTAAACATTTATAAACCTAATGTAATAAATATAAGGGCTTTTTTGATATGTAATACAAAAATGATGTGTGTTTTCATAATACATTATAGTTCTGTAAAAGATTACTTGTTACTGGAACTCTAGATGTTATTTTAATCAGGAGCAAAGTGCAGATGATAGGAACAGCTGTTCCTAACAGTTTCAGTATAAAATTGCAACCAACCTGTGGTTATGATCTCTTAAATAACTTTGTTTTTTGTTTAGTGCCATTGTTTTTTTTTTAATTTAAAAAAGTTCTTTTGTAATTAAATGGGGGTTTTTTTTCTGACTTCTTTTCTCATTGAAATTCTTATATTTGTGCATAAAACGTACCCAAATGACACTAAGCAATGATTATTTTGTAATTTCACACTTCACATCTTTGTAGACAGCTAGTAGTATTGTGTATGACAAGAGAATTTGATAAGTTAAAGTCCTGCAAAATGAATGCCTGCTGGAAAAAGAAATAACTGGCTAGAAGTTTAGAACTTTGCTGCAATTGCAGTACATTTTTGCTAAATCTGTAATATAACAATTACTGGGTACATGCAAAGGAACAGGAGACTTCTCACCGCTCATTGAAAATACTGGCTCTTAATTCCTCATAATTAAGTAATTAAATTAGGGCACAAGTGGGTAGTCCAAAACGAATTCAGGTAAGCGGATAAGAACCTTTTATAATTAAAGAGACAATGCTGCATTAATTGCTTATTTGGGGTGATTTGGCAGGCCACCATTGTTTGACTGATGACTTGGGAAATGCGTATGCAGGAGATTTTTCACCCAGCTGATATTGCTGTGTGCAACCCTGTGCAGGCAGAGCAGCAGGGACTGAGGAGAGGAAGGAGTGGAGAAGCAGGAGATGGTCCCTCTTATCAGTGTCTGGATGTTGTGGAGCATGTAAGGATGTTTTTGTGCTCAAAAACCCTCTGGTGAAGGAGGGGAAAGGTGCCCAATACCTATATGAGCTATAGACGCCTTTTTCTCACTGCCTGTTCTTCAAAGACTGCAGAGTTTACACTCATTTTCCATAGCCTCCTGTTCTTCCCCACCTTATATGAAGCACTTGCACCATCCCTGGATATCTATGGGTGCCAGAAGGAAAGGTGTCATCCCAACCAACTGCCCCCTGTGAGCAGCAGTGAGGCAGGTTTATCTCACATTGCAAGTCAACAAGCATCATCTCTGAACGTTCCACTGAGGTATCAAGAAGACAGTAGGGAGCAGGAAGATGAATGGATCTGGATGTGATGGAAATATTGGCTTTTTCTGAATTTCTGTCAGGCCTTTCACTAAGCAGTGGCATGACTAAGATGAATTCAAGGGTAAGGAGATGCACTTTTTGACAGTGAGCACCAACAAAGAAAGAAATGTTTGAGAAAGGCCTGCTTGAAACTTTTCCCAGCCCATTATTTCTTTGTCAGAGATTCTTAAAAGCAATGTAACTCTCCAATAAAACACACTCTCTTCCTAAGTATTGAGTTAAATTGCAGCAGCAAGCTAACTTGGCAAAAAAGTTGCTAAAGAAATTATTTCCTTGGTATCACACTTAAATGCATTTTAGGATTAGTTCTCTGCTGTGCTTCTATCTTTAAAAGGTTGCAGCCATTCAAAAAGTATAAATTGTGTATGTGCTAATCTTACAGCAATATTTATAATAATATTTTTTATGTAGAGCAATGCTTTAAAGATATTTATACCACTGCTTGTGTTTGTACACAAACCACATCTGAGGTAGGTAAGTACCTATCATCCCCATTTAACAGATAGGAAAAGTGTTCATAAATGGCTGGCTTCTGGCTAGAAGAGGTGAAATTAATCTGATTCATAGAAACCAAATAATTATCCTCCAACAATTGCTTTTAAAATCTGCTATATTGCCAGTAACAGTAATATAGCAATCACAAGTATGGCTTCAGGGGATTCTTTTAATAAATACAGTGCTGTAATTTTTAGCCTGGTTTCCAAAGGAAATTTATCTGGGGTAATCTTGCTACCTTGTGTGTGTTCCCCTAATTACTTTTGAGTCTGTTGGCAGACTTTAGTAATTTTTGGCAAATGCAGTAGGAGGGAAGGCGTGTGTCAAAAAATAATTAAGCTTCTATGAGCTTCATAAAACTAGGTAGTAGGAGTCCTTTGTTGAATGGGGAGATGACAGCATAAGCTCCACTTTTATTTAGGCACCAGAACAGAAGTGAGGGAAATCATACACATGCTCTGACCATGAAGGAAGGCTGTGCTTGGAGCTCGCAGCCAGCCCGTGGGATCTTCGGAGGCCTGAGAAAGCACTTGCTTGTGTTGCTTTCTGAATCTTCTTTGTTGACTTGATGTGGGTGATTGTTGCTGAAGCTGCAGTTGTTCTCCTGGGCTGGCTTTTGGGGTGCAGCCTCTCTACAACTCCTGGTTAGTACAACTCATGCCCATACCCTCCGTGGACTGAGCACCTCTCCAGCCTGAGCTGTACCCACTGCTGAAGGCATTGATGCAGGTCAGGAGCTGGGTAGGAATACCTCTCCTCTCTCTGCTTGTAGGGATTACCTTCACCCTGGGGAATAATCAGATCAGTAAGTATCTGGGCAGTATCAAAGGACAGCCTTCACTTGCAGGTTTTAAACTATCGTGGGAATACAACTTACCATTCATGAATCATAGGGAGTGGTGGTGGTTCAAAATCCCTGCAGATATTATTACTCCTTGATAGTCCCTTTTGGGATGACTGAAAGGATCCCTCCTTCTCCCTGTGGCACTGTAAAACCAATAACTAATGGTCATTTGCATTGAGAGCCACAGTCTCTGTATTTCACCTATCGAACGAGCTTTGCCCTCTGTGTTACCATTGTGCCTCTGTAACTCGGTGACTCTTGAAAACAAATTGTCTTGGTTCCCGCGAGCAGTGTGCTCACATGCTGTGTCGCTAGATCAGGTCCTGCAGGGCAGGGCAGCCGGCTCCGTGCTTCTTTCCCATGGGATTCCTTGTGCCTTCCGAGCAGTGACACCGCCACCTGGCTGTCCACACGCGGGGATGTGCCTTTGCCGTCCGCTATCATTCACCGCCGGCCGGGGACAAGCGGAGGCTCATTCCCACCGCACTCTCTGTTCCGTGTGCGACGGCCGCCCTCGGGGACAGAAATCCTTGGAAGCTGCCAGGGGCGGCTGTGGCTCGGTGTCTCGGCCTGTCCCCGCCGCGCTTTATCCGTGTTTTCGTTCCCGGGGCGGCGGCGGCGGCGCGGGGCTGCGCTGCGCTCTCGGCAGGTGACGGCGTAAGCGCCGCTTCTACTTAGGCAGCAGAACAGAAGCGTGAAAGAGACCGTACCCGTGCTCTGGACGGGGAGGAAAGCTGTGCTTAGAGCTCGCAGACAGCCCGCAGCAGCGGGGTTTTGGTGCCAGGCGTTTGGAGCAGTGGTCACCTTGTGTGCCCGTCTGCTTTCATGCCATCCATCCGGGCAGCTGCACCACGTCATGTGTTTAGTTTAATGCATTTTTCTCATGTCTGGTGGCTGGAGATGCAGTACATAACTCATGTGGCTGAGATGATGCCTCAGGCAGGAACAACTTCGATGTCCAGTTCTCTGGACACAGCGAAACTGAGAGTAGACAAAGCTTTGCACAACAGAAAATCACTAAGTGTATTACTGGATACACTTGCTGGTTATCAAGATGCAGAGGTACAACACACTCCAAATGATCCAGAATAAATGAAGGAACACATAATATCTTGGAAACATCTAAGGTCCCAAACCCTGAGCTGTTGGATTAGCAACTGGAAACTGGTTTCTTTTTTCCCCCTAGTCTCAGAACAATTTTTTGGTTTAAATCTTGCCACCTTCTGATTTTTGGCTTAGTTAAAATTTATAGTGTGTATTACCTGATTTAGTTATCTTGATTATGTTCTAATATGTTTCCACGTTGTGCTCTGTTAGTTGTAAGGCTAAGAGCTTGTTCTGAACCCTTGTTCTGGATGTTCCTCCTCTGCTACAGTCTGCCAGAAGCTGTCTTTATTCATAACTCTCCAGCCTGCGCAAAGAGTTTTTTCCAACAGGAACCTGAGTAGGTGAAATAGTGCTGAGGCTGTCGTGAGGCTTTGCATGACTGTGAAAGACAGAGCAGAGGGGTGTCCATTGCAGTGTTCCTGTTTGCCTGCTGTGCATTGGCCTCATTCAGTGCAGCATTTTGCTTCCATGACAGCAAAATCTTAGGATGCAGCCACGTGATATCCATTTGGAATACTGTTGATCTTGAAATAAGAAGCATTTTTTGGGTTATGATAAGTCTGAAACATTATTGTGCAGCCTTGGAGTACTGAAAAAAATGTCTGCTGGTGCTTTTAATGTGCCATTGTGAACTGAATGTTTTTTTTTTTTCTTCTCATGGTGTTTAGCAATGAGAGAACAGACAAATCTGACATAGTTAGGAGTTCAGTTATGTTTTTGAAAAAAGTTGATCAGAAAACATGTTATGGAGATACCTTTTAAATGGTTCCATTTTTTCCCACCTAGATAATGTGTTTTCATTTTTTATAGATCTTTGCTGAGAGGTTATCCTGATTTTCCTTACATTTTTGCCTTGGCTAGATGGTAGAAGGAAATGTGAAATAATTACTCTGTTGATATTTGGGGTTTTTGCTTAATAAAAATCCGATTGTTCAAGTATTGTTAAGATAATGATAGGCCAGTACATGAACATGAAATGGAGTCCATCAGAAGAGGATTTTTTATTTATTCCAGCTCCCTACAAGTTGAGAAAATGTGGTAGCCAAATCTATAGACCAAGTATGTCTGTCATTCCATGCAGACAAATGTGTCAGTCATTCCATTCCGTTCCTTTTTCACCAGGGGTCTTCTAGGAAGAATCAGGAGAAAACAAACACATTCTCTACCCTGGAATGAAGAGATGATCTCCTGTAGGTGGTGTTGCCGGCACTTAAAGGCAGGGAGAGCAGCATGAGGCTCAGTAGGTTTTTTTTATCTTTCTTTTTTTACTTTTTAAATTGGCTAATTTTTCTCTTTGAATGCTGCTGTTGTTGGGAATAATGAAAATTATTGTGAAAGCTCAGCATAAATAGGTTTTTTCTGTACAACTACAATGTGGGTGTTCAGGGTTTATGAATAGAATACACAGGATTGCGGTACACTGCTCTGAATTTTTTTCAAAAGAATTTCTAAGTTGCTTATAACAAATCCTCTTGGATCATTATAAAGAGGAATTTAGCAAGTACAGAAATACTTGCTCAACCAATGATAAACCATTGGTAATGCTAGGAGCAAACTATATTTTTTCTGCCAATGCACCTGTGGCTGTGGCACAGTAAATTCTAAAAACACTTGGTTCTAGGAAGAAAAAAATTAGTGCATAAACTGCACTACTAAACGGCATAATTAGATATGCTGATGATGACAGGACTGGGATCTCAGGTCTGTCTATTAGGCACTGTCTTACAAATCTGTGTACTGGTGAGATATCCTTAAACTTGAAAAATAACTTCCTGAAGGTTCCTTGCAGAGTGTGAGCAATCCTGTTTAGAGTAGCTATTCTTAACTTGTCTATACTCTTACTTTTAGGTAATTTTAGCCCTTCTAATCTTTTATAAAGCCCTTTAACATTATTTGAGCAGTCAGTAAAAAAAGTCCACCCTTATGGTGTTTTCATCTGTGCAAGTGTGCTTCACCTACATTATGTACAGAGGAAGAGGCCAGAAATAATATTCATCCATATAACCCCAGGAGGCATAACTGTTCCAAACAAGTGTGCTTTAAAGAGGAGCTAGTGTTCTCAAGGAATGCTCCAAAAGGCGTTCCTGAGCACAGGGAGTCTCAGTCTGTGTTAGAAGTGTTTGCTGCTGGAAGTGTGTCTGTATGCTGCGTTGAAGGATGACCCACTGCTTCTCCAGCACTGTTGAATGAGTGTGAAGTGACTGCCTATTTCTGGAGAAAAATGACCTCATCCATGCCATTAGCAGAATTGGTAGAGTGATCAGTGCTGGCTGCTTCAGCATGATGTCATTGGACTTGGAAAGCTTTGTTGAAGTTTCAGCTTGTGTGTAGGCATGTGCTTTGACTTGCCATCTCACCCTCTCATATTTGAATCAAAGTTGGAGTTTTTCAGCAAAACATGTAGGCTGTAAGAAAGACTGCCTTTGGCCAGCTTGAAGGTCTGATTAGGTTTGTTACTTGTGTCTCTGTGATGGTAGTCAACAGTGAATGCTTGAGGAAGGACTGAAGCACAGGACAAGAACATGGTCGTTAATTCCCTAGTACACTTTCTCGGTTAGCTGGTCACTTCCCTGTGCTCCACAGCCATCACAAAATCACAGAAAATCCTTAAAGTCCAACTCCTGGCACTGCACAGGACAGCCCCAGGCATCACACCATGTGCCTGAGGTTTACTGATTTAATGAGATTTACTTACACTAATTTTCTTAATTGCTTTTGGATCCCTATAAACTCATGGTATTCACTACATCCTATGGGAGTAGGTTTCACAGTGTAACTGAATTGTCCCTTTGGCAAGGATTTCTTTGCTCAAGGAACAGCCTTACATATTTACCTTTGCCATGCTACTTATGATTGTCCTTGCCTCTGGTCAAAGAGTACCAGCTCTTTTTATTGTCCTGTTGTCGAGATTGTTATGGGTTTAGGTCTTCAAAGAGGCAAGAGCAGTTTTTGGTTGCTGTAAAGTGGTTTATTTGTAGAGGCACATCAGTCTCAGAGACAAAGAGTCCCAAATGTTAAAGTCTGTCCTAAAGTTTCCTGGCATAGAGTCCCAAATAAAAGCAGGAGCTGCAGCCTGGTATAAAGTCCTGAGCAGAGGCAGGAGCAGCAGTTCTCTGTTACAGAGTCCTGAGCAGAGGCAGAAGCTCTCTGGTGTTCTTTCTTCTGTTCTTCTCTTCATGTTCTTCCTCTTCTTCTTTCATATGATGGTAGTGATGATGATGATGGTGGAGGAGAAGAGAGCGCAAGAGAACTCTCCAATACACAGATTTTTATTTACAAATTACACCATGAGCTAAAAACATGACCATGAAGCATTTCTTCTAAACCTATTAGAATTCTAGTTCTAGTGTACGGAAGTGGTGTTAATCCTTACGCATAACTGGCACATATAGCTCTATCTATTCATGCAAATAATTCTATCTGTTCTATCTGAATAATGTAAGCAATATTCTTACTATGTTTTTATTATATCCAGAGCTAAATTTTGAACTCTCACCAAAGCTTGCTCTTTGCACTACTTCTAAGGCTTTTTACTTTCTTTAAGCACTTAACGTATATTCTTACTTACTTAAACTTACTCTTCTACTTAATATCTGTGCAATTTAATAATATTTCTACTCTATTTACTTAAAACTGAAGCTTACACCTCTATTTCATGTCTGAGTGGCTTAATATACTTTAATTTCTTTAAAGGTTTTCATTCGATTCCTGCATTCTGATCTCACTCTGAGGAACTTGGAGAGGCCTCTGTTTTTCACACTCCAACACCCTGTGTTTGAAGGACATTGCTGAACTTTGGTCATTTTTGTTGCCCTTCTTAAACCTTTTCTTACTCTGTTCTGTCATGTCAGGTTAGGGGGAATCAAAAACATCGTACTCACATCTTACCAGGAGATGGTTGTTTTTCTCTGTACCTTGATGATTTTCTGATATCTATTTGGTTTTTTGTTGTTGTTGTTTGTTTTTTTGTGGGTTTTTTGTTTGTGTTGGTTTTGTTTTGTCTTGGTTTTTTTTGGTGGTTTTGTTTGTTTATTTTTGTTTGTTTTTCTCCAGTTTTAATCACTGAATTAACATTTTCATAGTTATTAATACAGTTATCTTTCATGTCCAGGGGTAGTTCAGATTTAGTGACTGTGAATGCAGTATAAGACTTTTTCTCATTTTTCTCGGTTGCTGTGTACTTTACAATGAATTTCATCTGCCCTTTTTTCACCAGTCATGAGGTCATCAGTATCATGAGGCCTGTCTGAAGCTCTCTGCAGTTTATTTCTTTAAAGCCTTCAATAATTCAGTGTCAGTAACCTACCTTATCAGTTGTTTGAGCTCACTTGAGATCAGGTGTATGTTGAGCAGCGTGGGCTCAAAGTGCTTCACTGGTGACCTGCCTCCAATGAGACTGCATTCTTTCCTTTTCTTTCTTGCCTTTTAAAACTGTTTATCCATATGAACACTTTTTTTTATTATTTTTTTTCTTTCCCATGGCAAGTTATTTAAGAAATTTGATGTTTCTTTTAATTTTTTATGTCTTCCTTGTGCATATGCCTATAAAATTCCTCAAAAAGTCTCCAGTAGGTTCAAGAATCATGATTTTATAAAGGAATTGTGTTATCTTCTGGTAGGGGTTACTACAGTTAACAATTCAGCTGTGTCATACTTGAGTTCTGTTTAATTTGTGGGTAAAGACCATCTGGTGCTGGTAATTAGCCAGTGTTGTTTTTCTAAATTTGTGTTGTAATGTTTTACTGAAATTCAGTGTAAGATAACTCCTCAAGAGTCACTTCTGTAAATCCTAAAGAGGTAGTATATAATCACAGAATGGCTTGGATCAGAAAGGACCTTAAAAATTATCTAGTTCCAACCCTGCTGTCAAAGACTAGGATGTCACTCATTAGACTAGGTTGCTCTGAGCCCCATCGAACCTGGTCTTGAACATTTCCAGGGATAGGGCTTCTCTAACTTCTCTGGTCAACCTGTTCCAGTGCCTCACTATCCTCACAGCAAAGAATTTCTTTCTAAGATCTAATCTCAGCCTGCCCTCTTTTGATTTAAAGCCATAACCTTTTGTCCTATCACTGTCTGTGCATATAAAAAGTTCCTCTACCTCCTTTTTGTAAGCCCCCTTAGGTATTGGAAGGTCTCAATAAGGTCTCCTTGGAGCCCCCTCTTCTTCAGGCTGAACAGCCCCAGCTCTCTCAGGCTGTCTTCATCAGAGAAGTGCTCCAGCCCTCTGATCATGTGTCCCTCCTCTGGACACACTCTAACAGGTCCATGACCTTCTGCTGAGGACCCCAGAGCTGGATGCAGTGTTCCAGGTGGGGTGTCACAGAGCAGAGCAGAGGGGTAGAATCCTCTCCCCTGCCCTGCTGGCCGTGCTGCTTTTAATGCAGCCCAGGACACAACTGGCTTTCTGGGCTGCAAGTGCTCACTGTTGTAGATGATGCAACAGTGTAAAAGATAGATCCAGAAAATTAATTTCATTTTTCTGTTGTGGTCTCTTCTTCAGTCACTCCATTTGCACATTAATTATTGGTCCTACGAATTTGACAGACCTCCTACCACTGAGAAAAGATTGACTTGGCTTTATGCCAGTTTAACAAGTTATTCCTCAGAAGCCTTTCTTGGGCCACTGTAGGCTCACTGTAATCTTACATCAAATATGACAGTGAGTGTGTGGGTTTGTTTTGTTTTATTTTCTTAAAAATGTATTTCCAAGATGGACATGTCTTTAAATTGTCAATGAATTAATTCTTTTGTTAGAATGATTGATTAACAAAAGGAATAATTAATTCATTTAGCTTTTATTATAGTGTTTTTGCCTCTTGCAAACACTCTAACTGTTGACTTACATCTTTGAAGTTTATTTTTTTTTAAATAGCTGGTTTTCTTTCTCTTCACATTTAGTCTCACTTAAAGAAAATGCAGTTGTATGATAAGTGGGATTGTACTGTTGCTGCTCCTGCAGTTTGGTGTATCTGGGGAATAGCAGAATGATCTCTGCAGCATTTGGAACCAGATCCTGCACATTCCTCAGAACCAAGTCAGGAACTGCTTTGCCTCTTGTGCATTTTCTGAGTAATTGCTCTGCAAGGCAATTCTTTATGTGTTTCAATGTGTAGCTTCATATCTTACACAACGCATAAGTTTAGGAATGATTGGAACTCTGATTGTTCAGCTTGCAGCCCCTGACCTCCAAGCCTCTTTCAAGACATGATTCTCATGTTCTGCTCATGGCTGGTCCCATGTACCACAATCTACGTCTCTCTCTGCCAAGAACTTGAGTCCAATGAAATCTGTGGATTTTATACAGAATCTGTTGTTTCTCAGTGCATGCATGTCTCACTCCCTTGTGCATGGAATTTTTATCCATTACTGTTCTGCAGCCTATTGGTTCCTACTTCCAGGTGTTCAATATACCTGTCATAGTAATATCCTTCAAATCCATATGTGTGTATGTGTGCATGTGTGTATATGTTAAGACTTCTAGTCATCTTTATAGAGTGCATCCCTGTCCCTGTGTTCCTCTCAGCCTGGTGAGAGAAATTGTCTTGTCTCTGTGCGTGTCTGACTTGGCCACAGGGCAGAAAATGATGAGTAACAATCATGTAGATGCCTGCATGGGAAACCTTTTACCTCTGGATCGACATCCATCATCATTTTGTTTTGTGTGGTGTCCAGCAGATGTATTCAGGTTCTTCCTCTCATTCACTGTATTGTGACTGTGGCTTATTCACAATGGGAGGGGGCTGCCATCATGGTGACTTCGTGTATTGTTGTTAGTGTTCTGCTGAAGAACTCGCTGAGCATTTCAGGTGAATTCTCAGTTTCTAGCACACGGAAAAAACTGCTGTGACACACAGGCTGCTGATGCTTATCTAAATTTTTTGGTATTGGGCAAGTTGAGCCAGGGAAGTCACTGATGCTGACACTGTCAGATTGCCCTGGAGCAAAACTTTATGCCTAGCCCAGCCCCAATAGAGTCCTGATGCCCTTAAGGAATCACTGTTACTTCAGGCCTCTGAGCTGTGCTTCAGCTGCTTTTCTCTCTTTTGCAGTACACAGGGTATTTGTTTTGAGGCTGATGTCATGATTGGCATTTTGGATATTGTTTTTAGGATCAGCAGATTTGGCCTGTACCTTGCACTGTTATAGTACATAGCACACAGTGAAGGGAGTTAAAGAATTTCCAGATCCCTGTTGAGTTTGTCTTTGAATGCAAATGCCTCTATTGCTACTAAAAATATATATATGTATATTTTGCTTCAGCAGTATATAGTGCAGCTTTGACACCCTTCTATTCTCTTTTAATACCTTTCCTGTACTGGGCTACTCTAAGGTTCTGATTGCCACATGTGGGCATCTCTGCTTTTCTTTGCCTTTTAACTATTTTGCTTTTTAGCTTTGCTGCCAGTCTCTGTTGGGTTCCTTGATGGAGTAGCTCCCACTTCACAAAAGCACATCAATTCACTCCTGGAATTCAGGTAAAGAGAAAGTGTCTGGTGCTCTGACACTGTTGCAACCTGACAGTTTAATGTCACGGTGTGCTTTGGTAAACCAAGGCAGGAGCATCTGTGGTCTCTAGATAGCATTTTATAACCATTTATCATGGTTAGCAAAGTATATTTTTTTGGTTTTATTTCCCTCCCCCTAGCTGTGCAGTTACGGTGACTCTGGGAAGTGGAGGATTTTCTGACTTAAAGGCTGTATTGGAAGAGCCAGTGTGAGTTTTGAAGCACTGACTCCTCTCACTCCAGTTTACATTCCGGGCCCCAGGTCACATTTGAAAATGCAGAAAAGCTTCCTACCATCCCTTTCCCCACCAAAAGCTTGCCCCAAGGGCTCTTGCCGAAGATCCAATTGTGCAGAGTGAAGTAAATGTCTGTTTTCCGACCACATGAGTCAGTGCTGGGTCAGTGGTGTGCCCAGGAGGGTCAGGACAGGGCTGTGGCCCTCCAGGGTGTGTATGTTTTGATGGAGTACTGCAGGGGAGCATTTGAGAAGCTGAGTCTCATTGAACTGTCGGCTTTCTTGTCAAGGTTTTGCTCTGACACTGGTCCTCTGCTTCTTGACTAATTATTAATAGCTACTTTAAAAAAACCCTTGTCTACACGGAATGCAACACTCTCTCTTGAACTGTTTGAAACCTCATGTAGTTTTTCTTTGTTTCCCTCCCATTTAGAAAGAGCGTATTTTCTTTCTCACCTGATTCTGTTTTCTATTCTTCTTCTCTTTCCACCCCTTTTGTTGTGTTCCAGTCTATCCATGCTCTTTCAGCATGCCAGTGACCCTGATGTGAAAGGAGGAAGGGCAGCTGTAGTAATTCCTCAGTTAAGCTGTTACAGACATTCAGCATGCTCAAAGACTTCGAACCATCAGCAGTCCTTTGCCTTTAAGCTTTGTCTCTTCATTCTCCTAAATGATCATCCAAAGAGCTGCTTAGAAATGTTAAACAACTGCTGTAATTACCCAGTCTTTCTTAAATCCTTTTTCTTCTGTGTCACATTTCCCACAGATGCCATTCATTTCTGAACGAAACAGTATAGGCACAAATGATCTATTCTTGAGCTATTAATTTATCTCTCCTCTGATCTTCTGTACCACTTTTAAGTATTTATGGTGTCAGGAATGCCTTGGCTCACTGGTTTTCGTGTGGGTTTTATCTGCTTTTGGCTCCGTTTAGTTTAATTGGTCCCCTATCAATGCACCTTCTGTCTACCCTCTGGCAAGGGCATGTGGGAACAAGGAAAAAGTAGTTTTTAGTGTTGATAAAGATACTAATCTCAGAAGTTATGGGAATGGCCAGGTCTTCAATACAGAGCCCTAGTTTTACCCTTTGGTTTAGTGTAGAAATCTGGTTTACCTGGGAGATGTACAGCAATTCCAGAAGACTGAGGGCAATTTGATACAAAGTTTGATGATAAAAGATAACTAATAAATCTATTTAAAGTAGTCTTTCTAAAGCAGAGACCTCTGCAAATTTGCCCTAATAGAGCAAATCTTTGTGTTTCTTATCCCAGGAATAGGATGTTCTTACTCCCCTTCAGAATGTCCTCAGAGTGTAGCCAGCTGCCTGTGGAAAATAAAAAATCCCACCCAGAAAAAGTTGACTAATCTTATATCAAAAGAACAGAAAACATGAAGTAAGCAGAATTATTCAACCTAGCTGTCTCTGGGGCCTCACTGAAATTTATTAAAGACCAGCTCTAACTTTTATGGATCAGATTTTCTAAAAAATTTAGTATATTACTAGCTGTCTTCTTAATACTGGATGTGTCACACTGTAAACTTGGTTCTGCTTGTGTGGTTTGTCCCTGTTTTCCCCAATACTGTGTTCCCACACACTCATTAAACAGTGACATATAAAAAAGTTGGAGACTGGTTAGCAACCAGTCAATTAATTATTCTTTGCAGCAATCTACATATAGTAAATAACACCTTTTCTTTTTCATGTGGAAAATACTTGCTCTTTGTATTGTATTGGAGTGTCTTTGGGAGCTGAGGCAACTAACTGGTCAAGCAATTTCCAAACATAGACACTTGAGCACTTTTTAAAATGGTTACTTTTTCAAAATTTCTGTGCCCTTGTTTGGATTTCACATTCTAGCAGAATCTATTAAAAGCAAATCAAAACAAAACCACACACCTGTATTGAACAAATATCAATGAAATGCAGTTGATATTTGTTGCAGTCCTGAAATGTGCACTTTGAATAGCATGCATGCATTGTCTCAGTTCTGTAAGTCCAAAAAATATTTAAACAAAGATTTATGCAGTGAAATGTAATCCACAATGAAGTAACCCCATTCCTTGTTTTATTACATGGGCAGAAGGTAGCATTCAGTGAAACTGAACATTGTGAAATCAATGTCAATCAAAATAAGAATCTGAATATTTATAAAAATAACAAGGTTATGATGATGTAGCAAAAGGAAGAAAATTTGAACTTGCTCATTACGTGGTTTGGACTGAATGTTGGTTTGTTCTTCTGGAAGTGACAGCAGGCTGACATTGGACTTTGCTTTGAGCTGAATAATCAAGCTTCTCTACATATCTCTGAAGAGGTGGAGGTTTGGTGTAGTTTGTTCTGTTGAGAAGGGGCTCTCCCTGCTCTCTCTGGGTCCCACAGACATATAAGGTGCACCAGGCTGGTGGAAACACCAAGAAGGAAGTGGTTTTGGACAAAAGCTTTGGGCATCATGAAAACAGCTGGAAAAGGTGCGTATAGGTTTTCCTCTGTTTT
Source organism: Toxostoma redivivum (assembly GCA_013397375.1). Lineage (NCBI taxonomy): Eukaryota > Metazoa > Chordata > Aves > Passeriformes > Mimidae > Toxostoma > Toxostoma redivivum. The sequence goes on from VXBI01009112.1 coordinate 908,894, forward strand.
TATAAACTCTTGTGTTATATATGTGTCCCAATGGGAGTAATTATTTTCCTGAAACACAAAGTTTTTTTTTTTTTACATAATTTCCGTATCTTTGGAAAAAGTGGGAGCAAAGCCAATCTGTTAGAAATTCTGTGTTGAAGCTTCAAAAGAGAGTTCCTTCTCCTTACTCAATTGATATGGGCCATTCTGCAGCTGCCAGAGGCATGACTGAGTTGGGGCATCCACGGGGCCCCACAAGTTCTTGTCAGCTTTGTGCAGTGTCCTTAAACCTAACATGGATATGTCAGTGTCTGGCTGCCTTCTATGTGCTCCTGTAGATGGAACCTGACTGAAAGTGACAATTCCTGTGTCCTAATGAGCTGCTGATGTCTCACAGGCCAAGAAGCTGATAGAAATTATGAACTGTATTGGCAGTGGTGACAGGGGAAAGATCAGACCTTTTGGGGTAACATGACCAAGGTACAGCCTTTGTAGGGCACTGGAGCTGTTGGTCTTGGAGCAGTTATAGAGGGCTGATGGAGGCATGAGCTGCCAAACTCTCACAATTATGGTAGAGATGGAGTCAGCATCTACTACTCAGCACTCAAGACTTGCAGCTTAGGGGGAAACATCCTGCTCCCCATCCCCCGCTCTGCCAATGGTGGAGCAGTGCTATTCATCTGAATATCTCAAAGGGAAAATCGTTCCAGCCCTCCAATAATAAAAGTATCTTGTAACCACATAATCAGTCAGTTCTTACTTCTGCAGACTTCAGAAGTAATTTGCATGAAAGAAGGGAGATTTATGAAATCCACACTGTATAGAACTATGTTGCATATTAGTAACACTTCCAGATCTCCATCATTAGGCTGGATCAAGCAGCAATAATATAGATGATGCCATCAATAAAATCCTTTCTACCAGTGACACATGGTCTTGCTGCAATTGTAGTTCAGTGTGGGTTGAATTACAGATTTCTCATCATGAAAGGGTTGAGATGCAGATTAAGACCCAAACCCTCTTTTTGCAAAGATTCAGAGACATCAGCTTGTTTAAAAATGAATACAAAAGAGTTAGAGAGTTACATTTATTCAGGCTTTCAACGTTTCTCTCATGAATACAATATTTGCCGATGTCTGCCAACTCTGCACCCTTCATGGCCCTTTCAGATCCTTAGAAAAAAAGGTTTTCTTAGGAAAGTAAGAAAAGAAATTCTATTCAAGTATTTGGAACTCATTCACGCAAGGATTTGACATTGCTTTAAAGAGATGAAAGCTGTGCTAGCCTTTAATTCTGCATCTGAGATGCCCTGACTTACAGCTGGGAACAGAGATTGCATAGCTCAAATTTTTTTGTTAATATAGAGGTTCTCACCTGATACCACTGAACACCAGACAGAAAATCAACCATAGAGCATCTTAAAGAATGAGTGTCAGTAAAGGGTCTTTCTGATATGATATTAAGTAGAATTACTTAATTTTAAAAGTATACTGTAAGTCAAAGACATTGAGGAGGCTCTACAACATTCAAATTGTTTTCTGTTTCTTCTTGATGTAGTCGATACTATCCTGTCAGTCTCTGTGGGTGTGGATCTGCAGAAAGCTTTGTCATAATTCTTACTTCCTGATGACAATCTGGTATATTTATGGTACAACACTGAAGAGAGACAGATAACCCTATTTGCTGCTCTATATGTTAATTCTATTTTAGCAATGAAATATGCAGTGTGCAAGTATAAAAAGATTTCTAGTTGCATCTGGCAGTTTCCAAAAATTGGGTAGGGATATAATTGGAAAAGAGTATAATCAAAATATTTGGAGCATTTAATCTTTTTTTTCCACAAAAGTCTTCCTGTCCTTCTGATCCTGTCTCACAGTTATTTCTGTAGTTAGAAATATAAAGTTTACTGAAGTGAGTTTTATTTCAGTAGTGTCTAACCACTCTGATTTTTCATATGCTTGTAATGCAACTCTTTCCACAGTATCTTTATGTGCTTTCATGATAAGATGGCAAGAAGTTTTTGTCTTCTTTCCACCATTCAAATGAAGTTTGCAATGTATTAAAAAAAATATTTTCACTTGCTCATAGTCACTTCTATACAAAAAGTATTAAAATATATAAAAGAAACATTGAGAAGATACTGCTTGCAGACTACATGATAGTTTGTTTTCTGCTGGTGAAAGAGATATAGATCTTACTTGGTTTTTTAAAATGCATTTATATTGCTTTTAGCAGCAGCAGCAGCAGTAAAAAAGCCACTACTCATTACTACCTTGTCAAGCAGAACAACTTCCTTTCTCATTAGAAAAGAATTTAATTCTCTTTTACCTAAAATAACTGTGTGTGAGGACTAATGAATTGTTCAAAGCTTTCATTCCTGCAAATTTATAATCCAGAAAATAGTTTCTTATTTTCCACTGTTATTTTCTTGGTTCTAAGTACCCCTTCCACTGGGCTTGAGAGTATATTTTGGCAGTCTGTTTGCAAAATATTGGAGAAATATAGCTAATACGATGATACTAATGCAAACTGATATGCACAGAAATTGATGTCAGAAAAATGAAGCAGGGGACCTTGCTGTAGGGTATAAGGCAAGCAAATCCTTCTTTCAAACTATGGCTGAATTTTCAAAGTGTGAGTGGTAATTAAACCTGGCTGACTTGGTCCCCAAAGCAGGGCACCTCAAAAGGACTTGAGTTTTCAGCAGAGCAGGGCCCAGATGAGTGTGTTTTTTCACTGTTTTTTTAATTGACACGTCTTGCTATGTCCCAAACTGAGGATCTAGAAGCAGTCACAGTCATTAGTTTTTTATGAAAAGGCTTACACAGTCTTGGATCCATGAATGAAACCACTGTAGTTATGCTGAATTGTGTTTCTTTGGTGACAGAGAAGGTGGAAACAAAAATGTCAATCATCTTGATGCTGAAAGATGAATCTTCTCCATAAAATGCTGGAATAAAGGTTTAATATACCCAGAACACTGAACCACTCCTCCCTGTGAATTACTTTTATCTCTCCCCTGGTGATCAGCTCAGGACACTTACCTGGAGTCCCAGGCTTTGGCAAAGCATAGAAGTGGTGGCACCAGTAAAGACTCTCCAGGGGGAAAGTCAACAGAAGGACCTGTTGCCCTTCTTCTCCTTACACTAGTACCACCCAGTTACAAATTAGAAGAAAAACCCTGGTCCTGAGCATCTGTGGAGTGGAGGAAATGAAGTTTCAGTTCCATCTTGTTTGTTGTGGCTTCAGCTTTGTTGCAGTGCACTTGGAGGAGTGCCTGCATTTTGCCTACTCCCTTGCTCCAATTCTGAGGAAGTTCAGAGAGGCAGATAGACAAGGCTTGAATTCTGTGTATCAAACACAAGATAAATTACCTTGTCCTTTTGAAGGAGCTAAACAGTGCTTGATTCTTTATTAAGACTGAGAGATTAATCTAACAATCTCCCTTGCAGGGGAGGGAGAAACCATACTGTGTTTCTTGCAGGTGGGTAAGACCCAAGGTGTGCAGTGCCTGGCTGCAGAGTTCCATCCTAATCCAGCCTCTGATGCTTCCAGAGAAAGAAACATTGTGACATGCTTAACATGTGCTGTACGTACCATAATTGTGCTTTAGTCAGCTGGCATTACTTTAAACAAGCTCTTAGAACAAAATAGGGGGATTAAATAGAGTGTCTGATAGTGAACTGCAAGAGTACAATTTAGAAAGGCAGTAATACAACAGTTGCTACTGACTGGAGTCTTGCTCACAGTGAATTAATTCCAATATATTTTCCTCTTTATTTGATTCCACAGTGCTTGCTCTAATTGCATCATTGCCTTGGAGGGACAGTAGTTCTTCATCAGCTCCTTCAATTGGGTCTGGAGACAATGTGAAAAAATGCTGTCTCCTTTACAGTGAAAGAAGCCAACTAGAAAAGCCACCAGTTCCTTAATGCCATTGCTCATTAGCCGTGAAGAGAATGATTGTAGCTATTTTGCTGCAATGGCTGACTCCATGCCCTTGCCTCTCCAGTCACACTAAATGGGCTTCAAGGCAAGAGAGTGAGTAATGAATATTTATTCTGTTTATTACTTTGAAACAGCACTAACCATAAGCAGATCAGCAAGAGACAGACTGACAGTGTTTGTATGTGTAACTGCTGTGAAAAATGAAGAACATGCACCATGGCTAAATAAGTTTGTTCTTGTTTGTTGCTGTAGACATGGTTGTCTGGTTTTGAGGGAAGTGACATGAGGAAAGAGAGAGGCTGAATTGTATTTAATTAATTTTGTTTTTTAAGCCGACATCACTATGTACTCTACTGTAAGAGGGTTTGCAGGGTCTGTAAGCTTTCTTTAGAGTCACTTGGTTGGCAGCTGTCTTCCCACAACTGGAGAGGGGAACGTGAGGTTATATTTAATTTTTGTGTCATATGAGGTTACATTTTTATGTGATGTCTATGTGCTTGAAGAGCCTGTGCAGCTGATGACAGCATGGTAATCGCAGTGCTGGCAGCAGTCCAGAAGGAAGAAAGCGTGTACACACACACACACACACACACACCCCCCCTCCCGCCCCACTCATTTNCCCACACACTCGCCCTGGTTTCAGCCTCCTGAAATCTGCAGCTCTATCAGCTCTTTGATGAGACGGTGATTTTTGAAGATGTACTTGAGTGTCTTGTCTTATAGATGCATCACAGCTACAGAATATGCTCCTTTAGCAATTTCCAGCCTCGTGATGTAGTGGTAGATCACCCAACACTTCAGCTTCTAATAGGCAGGGTAGTGCTGGTGGCATACATTCTTGAGGAGAAAAGGAAGTGATTAGAACACTACAGCTCATTTTTGTTTTCTAGATCTATAGCACCCTTTGTGCTTCAGGTGAGTTGATTTTGGACAGGGGACTTCTGAGAGTGGGAACTGCTTTTCCATAAAGGACAGAACAAAAGCCAATGGATTTTGATAAACCTCTGCCTGCACTGGATTTAAAGCAGTAACACTGCTGTAGCTTTCTTTATAGCTTTGCTGGTTCTTTATATCACTTATTTCCTTAAGATATAGCAACTTAAAGCATGAAATTCCCCTAATGCCCAAGCTGTCCTAATTGCAAATGGCATATATCCAGAATTTAAAGTCTTTGAGATGTGGATCCATGAAAGATGTGGTTAATCCTGGAACTATTCCAGTGAGTATATTCTAGTTTGCTATTTACTGGACTATGATAAAAAGACAATGAAAAATAAGAGGAAAGCTGAGTATAGAAAAGTAATAAAATTTACTAAGTCTTAAGTGACTAAAGATACCAGGACCTAGACCCAGAAACTTCTATTCACATTATTTAGAAATCCTGTTCTCTCTCATGTACCAAGGAAGAATCTTGCTGAGTAGCCTGATTGGGATTTATGTACGTTTTTTTTTAATGCAGGACAGACATAGCAATTATTAACTGCAAACTTGATAAACAAAATAAATCAGGAGATGTGTTCAAACTTCCTAATTTTAGTGGTTAGATATTTCCAATTTCAGTCCAACAGACAGAATTCCCTCAGTGGCTGATGTTTGAAGAGATAGATACTTTCATAAAGTTTTGTCTGCTGTCACTCAAAGTTGCCTGCCCCCTTACCCTCCTGTTCCCTCACCTGCCTGCCTTTGCAGAGTCCCTTTCCTCCTTTTTTTTTAATCTCAGTTGTTGGGTGAGGGCCTGTCATACAAAAGATTGGCCACATACAGAAATCTTTATAAGAAGTGTTGTCTTTTGGCAATTTTTTCTACTACCAAGGAAGGATGTGCATTAATCCTTAACAGAAATATTTTAAAAATTAATAGTAGTAATAAAGCACTGGTAATTCCCAGAGCCTTCATGTTCTTGTCAGCTGCACTAGGGAGAGTTGAGAACCCAAGCAGTATCGAATAATTTCTGTCACAGGACATTCTTTATTATTGCTGTTGCTGTTCAGGGACAATCTATATGCAGCTGCACCACAGCTACTCAGGCATGTGTGAGGAAAATCTGTCTTTGGTAGATCTGTACATAATTCTTTGATATGGTTCTTGGAAACCACAAAATAGTCTTTCTTTTTTCTTTTTTTGATGGAAATTAGCAGACAGAGAACTGAAGGTAGAAGTTTCAAAGGACAAACTAATAAAAAAGAATGGTGTTGTTATTGCATTGGGTAACTTAATTTCCTGGTTTTATGGGTTTGCCATAGGTATGGTCTTTGTCGTAAGCCCAAGTTATGGCATTTGTTAATTATGGAGAAACACATGAGTTAATATTCCTAAAGCATCTTAAAGACAAGTCCTTAATAAATACTGTGATTTGTTACTACTTCGTATTAAAAACTTGGCAGTTGTTACCAAAATTAGTTTGCATATTTAAAATTTTCAGTTCTGGCTATATATTTATTTTATACATATCAGCAAACAAATATTTCATTGTCTTACTAATTTTGGTAAGTATTTTTTTATTTATGACAACTAGATACACAAAGTTTGAATTTTAGCTCAGAATGAGCTTGGATGTTTAACTTCCCTTGCATCATAGCTTGAAGGTGTGATCATTGCAGTAACTTCTGGAGAGAATACTCAGTCTAGCTAGTAATTCCCCACAGTAATAATTCTCCATATCAGAACAGCCACTGGTATATGAGGTGTACTATCTGCCACTCAGTTCTCATTCCCAATACACACAAAGCTTTAAATACTTTTAATCCAACAGAGATTTTCTCAAGATGATGTAAAATGCTAGATGGTGGCTTCCATTATGTTCACCACCATTGTATTTAAATTGCAAAGCCACTGAATACATTTAAAATAGTGAAATACTGGAGACTGGTTCTGGTGCAGTAGATCATAGCCTTCAATCCCTTTTGGGTGGATCCTGGTTTGGGGACCCTTCAAAAAGAGGCTGAATGCCCTCTTGCCTGATGGCAGTGTGTTAATTTTTAAAATTTTGCAATTGCAAATCAATATTCCTTTTTAAGTACCAAGTCAGAGGTAGGTCAGTTTGACTCAACTGTTTTTGCACTGCTGTATAAAATGTGTGGTGACACAATGATTTTAGGACCTTTTCTGCAAAGGGATCCCATGTGCTAGATGATTGAGATCTTCATGGTTGAGATCTTTGTGGTTGAGATTTTTGAGGCTGAGATTTTTGGACTAGCTAATGTATGCATTAACAGGGATATTCAAATGTATCTTTCTTCACTGGAGCCTTTTCATTACCCTGGAAAACGAGCTTTAGTTGCTTTGGTTGCAGTACTTGATAAAGCTATGAATGCCTCTTGCCCTTCCGTTTAGAGGGGAAAAAACATTAGAGCCCTCAGACTGGCTGATGAAATAGAGGGAGAAGCATGGTCATTAGCTGAAGTGGTGGTTGGCTCCTGAGCCAACTCTTCCACTGTAAGGAAGCATTTGATGCTCTTAGGAGACTCACTTATTTCACTGGATAATGGTTCTGTTTATTGAGTTTGCGCAAATGCATTTGATTTAGTCAATTTAGGCTCTGCATTTAAGCAAATTGCAACTTAGGACTCGATCAGCAAGAGGTAAATTAGTTTGAACGCATATAAAAGGATCTTGCTGAGGGTAAATTTACAGTCAAACCATTACATGGAAATCATAATGTGCAGTACACGTCAGGTTTGATAAATGAAGCAGGACTGGAAATTGCCCTTATCTTGAAGTGTGCTTGCATTTAGCCAGTTACAGAGCTCAAGTGCTTGTTATGTCTGCTCTCTTGAACTGGCTCAGTAGAGAGAAAACTCTCCAAAGCTGGAATTACTAAATTTAAAAAAGACAAGAAGAATCCTTGCATACCCAGCTCTTCTTCCTCTGTCCCTTGGTCTCACTGGAACACTTGCCAAGTACAGGCATGGGGTGCTGATACCTGTTAGGGAAAGATGTTATCACAGGAGAAACCTTGTGCACAAATAAAAATGGGGAATTGCTGCCTAGGCCATTGCTCTGCAAATATGGGAGAGTGAACTAAGCAACCTGTTCAAGCTCTTTCTACTGTGAGGTAGAGGCTTTTGATGGTTTGGGGTTTTCTTTGCTGTGAGAGTGTTTACCCTAGAACTAGGGCCATCCACACATCTTTCAAGAGTATGCCCCATGATACAGGAAAATAATTCTTTTGCTTCCTTAATTGCCTCAAATTGGCCACATAATAAATGGTAGAAAAATCAGGTGGGCAAAGTTTTTGATTTGTAATTAAGAATTTTTTAAATTTTGAAAATATACTGTATCTTTAAAGAAAAAAACCTGTACATATTCTTAAGATCACTGATTATCTAATTATCAGTGCAAAATATTACCAGACTAAACTGTCAATTTTTATATACCAAAAAGCAGAATATTTGCAAAGAGAAATGGCATATTAAAAACACCATGGAAAAGAGAAAGGCCAACTAAACAATAAAAATTTTTAGTTTCAAAAATGGAACAGAAGACCATCCATGAACTAGGCAGCTAAATGGTAAACTTAATTCTCCATCTGTTCTAGTACTTGTAACAGTTTCTAAGCAGCAGCAACATCCAATGTCTTTTATGGAATCACATTTTAGAGACTTCACAACCCAACATGCTACTGCCAGCTGGTGTTTGAAAGCACACTCCTGCTGCAGTTCATTTTATAAAACTGCTTGGAGGCTTAAAATAACAGATACCTTATGGACAATGTATACAACGGTGGGCTTGTGCACTGTGGCCAAGCTTGCCTCAGTCTTGCACTGAATGTATTAGCACCTCACAAACTTGGCCTTAGAGCTATGGTATGGATGAACAGCAAGGTTACTGTATCTCTTTGAACATTGCTTGTCAGGTTTAATCTAGGTGTGTTGGATTTTGATCAGTGATGACTGCTTAATCCTTCTTTAACTAAACTAGGAAGAAACACTCCTGTCTTTACGTTGTATTTTTGAGTGTAATGTCCGGATATAGGGTTTTTTTCCCCTCTCTGTTTTCCCTTTAGTAGGATGGCCAATAAGCAACTCAATAGCATAGGAAGCAACCTTGAATTTTCTGGCCCACAATAATTTAAAAACACTGTTGAAAACCTACTTAGACCTATAACCATTAACTGCTTGTTGCATAGTTGTAATCTTCAGGAGAGTAAACAGTGCAAACATGAGGAGAATTTTTTTTTTTTAACGTTCTTTCATTTACATGAGAAAAGCCAGATGAAGACCACAATCAGCTATTTTGTAACTGGCCCTGGTGCAGATTTGCAGATGAATTACTCCTATCTGTAGGAACCTTTTTCTCTGCCATGCTGCAATGACATTCCTGACCTGCTTATTTCATTGCTGTCCCTTTGGCTGCATGAATGGTACTCTTACTTGGAGATGTGATTCCAGTGTTTTGCATGCTGTAGCCTTTTCCTTCAAGGTGCACCAGCTGTATGCAGCATTGGGTGAAAGCTGGGTTTTATAATTTAGGGCAACCCACTGTTGCAAGTAGATTTTGTCTGGGGATTTCATTCTTCTGTCCAGCTGGCCATGGCCTGAAGGAGACACAGTAGAATATTAGCAATGCCCTGGCCCTTTGACCTTGAGCCTTTGCACAAGGCAGTGGTTTTTTAAGAGCAGTCAAGAAGTTATTAGATTTTCCTACTTGCCTCACTATCAGTGAATTCTCAACCAATCTAATCCACTACTCAAGTCAAATTCACCTCCTTTGTTAAACCTTCTATTACTTTATGAGGAGATTCAGATTGTCAAAATGGACTGAATAGCAGCAATAATGCAGCCATTAACAGAAAGAAATGGGCTTAAGGGAATACATATGCAGGGTTTATTTTTCACTTTCTTAATGCTGCAGCTCTGTGAGAAAGGTGTAAGAGGTTGTGCTTGCAGCTCGAATTCAGGTGTGTGTGTGTTTTTTTTTTGGTTTTTTTTTTGTTTTTTTTTTTTTTTGCGGAAAAGGAAAGTACCTAGTAATGTTTGATACTACCTGCAAAAACTTCCATAAACTGGGATTCTGCTGTATTCCATCAAGAGTAACCTCAATGCTGGGAGCTGTAGTGGATTGCAGCAGAGCTACTAAATCTAATTGGGAAGAAAGGTTTTAGCAGTGACATTAAGTGAAACAAAACACCCAGGGTGGCAGCAAGCCTGTCTGCAGCTTCTTCAGTGAACAAAGTGTGCTGCTTATTTGTAGCTGGCACAGTTAGCCCATGCTGCCCTGCTGTTCAGTTGATGGATCAGGTTTATAATTTGGATTCTGGGGCGGTATGGGTCAGAAGAGCTGTGGAGGTGGCATTTGCAGACACAATGAAGGACAGCCTGTAGCTTCCTCTGGTCATTTGAAGTAGAAACTCTAGTCTGATGGGTTCGACACAACAGTTTGACATGACATCATTTGTTTCTAAGAAGGAATACTTTTTTACGGCTGAGGGTTTACTCCCCTCTCAACATAATTGTCCCCAGTGCAGACAAAGAACAAGCCAAGAAAAAATTAAGAGGAGCACTGACTTTCCCTTAAGCAAATATAGCATAGACCCAGAATCTTTAAATAAGGAATAAAATAGAGCTGTTTCTTGAACAGCTGCTAAATAAGAAATACTAGAATAACCTGTAATATTTGAATCTTTCCTGGATCTTCAAGTGGTCTAAACTGATGCAAACTATAGAGGTATCACTCTCTGCTGTTTAAGGCCAGCCTACACCTCCAGGCACTTCAGTGCTTAAGATGACTCTAACTTCATATAATTCAAAGTTGTGGAGAAAAGGGCTCTGGTTTATTCCACCGAACCCTCTGCCTCACAGAGTCACAGGAGTCCACGTCACTCTAGGTGCTTCATTCCCTCAATTCAGAGAGATGGGCAGTTTTTCATCTCCCAGGGAGCCATTCTGTTGACATGAAACTCAGTGAAAGAGTGAGGCCTTTGGCTGTTTAAATCAAATTCACGTTGTATTGCAGTACAGAATCATAATGAAGGAAACCACAGGAAATGTAGTTACTCTAGGGCCTCAACTGCCAGTCATCCTTCCTTGCTCATGCCAACTAGAAGAACCAAAGTTGTCAAAATAAATTATGTTTGAAAGGGTGGTTGTCAGAGCAGATTATTCAGCCTTACAGAATTTTTTGTAGTACTGTATATCATAAAAAATAGTCTTTGAAATTTTAGACACCCACTTTCATTATTATCTTCATAAAAGAGTGATAGATAAATGCTGGGCAGGGAGGAAGCATCAGTTTATTTTTGCACTCAAAGGTACTTTTAAAAAAAGATGGGGTAAATGGACGGGACTCTAGCACTAGGAGAGTTTTGTGCAGTTGTCTTCAAAATAAGTGAAGAGTCCAAGTCCATAGTCAAGTGAAAACTAGGAGATGAGTGTTAGATTTGGGCTAAAGAATGATGTTGGTCCTATGGGAGCATTAAACATGTATGAGAGCACTGACTGATGGAGATTTTTCCCTAGGGTTTTCTTTCTTTGCTTAAATTAGATATTTTAGTTTCTGAAGTGCTGTCATTTTATGCTATGTTGCCCACTAAATTTGAACAGGAATGGTTTTTTTTTACTTGAAACAGATGGATTACATTGGGAATTATCTGGGACTTCATGAAGAAATTATTTGTACTCTTGAGTATGAAGCATAACATCATAGAAATAATAATTTGGGGATTTCTTCAATTTAATGGTATGACACATTACCAGTGTATTTAAGAAATTATTTTGAAGACAGGTCTGTATGGATTTGTGTTTAGGTATGAAGCATGAAATGGTGAAAGTGATAATCCTTTCTATGTATTTGCAGCAGAAATGTATGCTCTAAGACTTGATGGATGACTGAAGAACTGGTAGACTTTTGTCACTAGGAAATGCAGATGATAAAAAGAAAAAAAGTTAAAAACCCATTGAGGATATTTTCAGAGGAGTTTTATTTGCTTTCATAAAATCTTAGCTGAAACTGCAAGGTCTTCTTAAAAGTTTAAAAACTGGTATGTACGGGGGGATTGGGAACTTTTGGTTGTCCTATAAATGTGTTCTTATGAAAGGTATCGAGTACACTTTTCTTGTTGGCCAGAAACAAGACAACAAAAAATTTTACTTGCGTGTACTGAGAAACCCTTCAGCAGGGATCTCAGATTGCCCAGAAGGTGAACAAGGGAAGGCCTAGAACTGACATTCCTGATGGTTTCTATGATAAAAGAGAGATAGGAAAAATGGTTTGGGTTTTTTAGCATTTTAAGTTTTTCTTGCGCATTCTAAAGAAAAATACTAACCCCGAAACATATTTTCTTTACAAGCTTCTATAAAGATCTGAAAGTATGATTTAATAGAATGAAAAAGGAAATTATTCTTTGCAAAGAGTTTGAGAACTGTTTGTATTTAAAATTGAGAACACAACTTTTTTCAACATAGCAGTTGGCCTAAATTATGAGGGCTTTGTCTTGTTCAGAGTAACTGTTCATCATAAACATCTAAAGTGACAATACTCAACAAGTTCAATTTTAAAACAATTTAAAACCACCTGGATGTGAGTTTTTTGTTTTGAAGTTTAGCAGCAGAGCATTTAAAGTGTGAGGGAAAAAACAGCAGTAAAAACATCTGCATGCAAAATATCCACCAAAATAAGGTTTTAAGGTTTGTGCCTTGTAAATGTGTATTAGTTTGCAGTCTTGAATTGGAAAGGTATTGCATTGTTCCCAATACAGGGAGCAGTGGCATAATCTTTAGCAGCTCTGGAGTTTATGCATATGGCTCTGAAGCTCACAACCTGCTGGTTTCAGACAATTTTAGTCTTTATCTGGAATCTGACAATCTATTAATCTTTTCTATGGCAAAAGGGAGAAACAGAGAGCTGGGATCATTCCCAGATGCTCTGCTGAATCTTCAAAGGCAGAAAACTTTACTAATTGCACTTGGTGCATCCACTCACTGATCAACGAAAACAAATTAGGTTTTTCTGTTTCCTTTTAGCATGTCTATTTGCTGAAGTAGCTCTTGTTTCAGCCTACTGAGTATATTTCCTTTAGCAGAGGACAGCAGATGGTTGATTTTTTTCCACTTAAAAGTTCAAGAAATGTAATAATGTGCATTGTTTCATTGTTTTCCTCCATCCCACACATTCCTGGAAGGTCATGCAAGAGAGAAAAATAATTCAAGAGAGCAAAGAACATAAAGGCCTCTCTTTTTCTTTTTACCCATTTTTACCCATTACTACTTTTATATAGAAACTCCAGTAATTGTTTTGAAGGCAAGACATATTTATGTGAAAGACCACTGCTGATGCAGCAGTGAGCAGAGCAGTGGCAATTTCCTGCCTCTGAGGCTGGGCATGGTTTAACTCACAGAGCTCTAGGCTCAGTTGTTCAAATTTCCCTTGTGTCTTCCAGTCTACCCTCAGAAAACTCCAAAACCAAGTCCAAAACTTTTGCAAGCAAGTTTGGGTTAAAAAAGAATTCAACATAGAATAGAATCTAGAGGCTATGAAATGTGCCCAGGTAGTGTAGAGAGCCAACGATTGGCTATTGTGCGTTGTGAGACATTTGTAACAATAACGTTGTTTATAGTTTATAAGACTTTTGGAAATACTCAACTGTATTTGAAGTGTTACAGCCTGCTTTTCTTGAGCTGCTCAAACTATCCTGAAACATCATAGACATGGGAATAGGTAAATACATGAGGCATAAAGAATAACACAGAAACACATGAATATTTTGCAGTGTGCTTGTTAAAAGCACAACCAGGTAGAAGTTGAAGACAGTACATGACCAATAATTAGGCTTTTTCAGAGACAAATGCATGCTTTACTAATTCTTACTACGTTGTACATGGGTAACACTGAACAGCCATTAACTGTTTCTTAACATTCAAGGCCAGTTGCAACTAAAACCAGAATACTTGCTGAAGGCAATTCAAGACTTCACAGGATCTGGATGTTTTTTCTTCAGGTGTATCTGATTGATGTAGACTCCCCAAACCGTTAGTGTGCCTATATACATATTTATTACCATCTCTTTAATGCACTTTTCCAGTGTAAAGGTTTTTTTGTTGTTGTTTGGTTTTTTTTTTTCCCCATGGCAGTTTAAAGAAACATTGTATGCCAAAAAGGCCTTTTGTAAAATACAAAGCACTCCTGCAGGAGTGCTCGCTGGCAAGCACAAATTTTGCAGCTAGTCTATGCACAAATTTTGCATCTGCCTTTCTTTTAGTAATGTCAGAATTTCTGAAAATGTGTATTCAAGGCTCTTCTGTGGGCAGAACAAAATAATTTAAAAAAACCTTTTTCATTTAATTGCATAGTTGTACTACCTTACTGCCAGGGGTTTTTCCTGTTCTTTTTTCCTTTGTGTAGGTAGGTTTTTTCACTTTTCTACAGCAGCTGTTCTGCATGTCCAGTCACAACCTTTGCAAAACTACAGTTTAACAACTTGAAACAATCCACAGAAAACGTAACCCACACTTCACTGATATTTCATAGCCCTCTAAAACGTCCAAAGGATGAGGAAAATCACTAGGATTTGGCCTTTCAGTGAGAATCTAGGTAGCAACTTTCCTCTCTCCATCTATAGTTAAACTGCTATCCACATAGCACTATAAATTTTGTTTAAGGAAGATTTGGAGTGGCTTCTGCATTCCATATTCCTTACAAACCGACATCAGGCAGAAGCAGGAGAGTTGAACGTAGGAAGCTGCTTTTATAGTAAGAATTTCATTAATAGATAATGGCAGAGATCAGCAGTAGGTGTTGCACTAATAATCTCTGGAATGTTCTTGTTTCACCTCTATTCTGCTCCAAGTGCCAAGATTTCACCTTCCTTTAGAAAACTGGCTTATGATTTTTTGCTATGTGTAACTTCAGTTTCATGTGGGAGAAAGCAGCAATGTCAAACTTTATTTATTAAGGATTATTTAAAACTGTATTTCAAGGTAAGTAACAGAACCCAGTTCTCCTCCCTCCATTAGAGACTCAATGTCCCAACACCAAACAATGTAACCTCTCTTAAAATTCAATGCTATTCAAGTGATATAGCAAGGATTTTAGGTGCAATATCTTTTCATCAATAATCCCCAAAAATAACTAAGTACCAACATTTTCCTTCCTGCACTTGGTTCCACAGCTATAGCATATATAGCAGCCATATAGACTATACATAATTTCTCAGTGAAACTTCATGGGAAATACTATGATGAGAAAAGTTTTGTAAAGGCTCTTGGGTGTGACCAAAGCAAAATTTTTGGAAGCAAGTGAATATGCTAATGAAGGATAAGGTTGTGCATGCCCACAAGTGCATTGTATTTAGAATTGTAAAGGAATACAGGTTTAGAGATCTACCTCGCCAAAAGCATTTAGTGAGCATTTCAAAGAGTTGGACTTGAAGATCCTTATGGTTCTCTTTCAGCTTGAGACATTTTGTGATTCTGTGTTCCATAGAAAAGGAACAACCTGCATAATATATGGTCTCACTTATCACAGGAATGATGAAACATTTCCATTTCAAGCTATAAGGAAAGAGATAGATAAAAATTACAGTGTTACTCCCTTAATGAAGGGGATGGATGAAGGGATTAGTTCATGCATTCCTGGAGGTACTTTGAAATAGCCATTGGAATATACCACAAACACTACTCAAATACTTGCACAACGAAATTTTATTATGAATGCAATGAAGATATAGATTTTTTTTTTTAATCTGAGGTGCTTATATAAACAGACCCATACTGACTGAGTGATCATCAGTCTGCAGGGCATGACAGTGGCTGGACACCCTTCAGCTCCAAAGCTTTGCTAAAGTTAATCTGTTGAGGTTTTCCAGTACCCTTGGTGAGCTTCAGAAATCGAATACATCCTTTAAAGCGGATATTAGTCGTCAGCCCAAACTGGGTCACACCATCTAAAGGAAGGAAAAAATTAGAAAGAAATTATGTTAGTTTGAGTTGATACTTGAGTTAGTTTTGTTCTTTGACAGTCTTGCACGAGATGTCCCCAGCAATATATGAATGCTTTATATGCTGTATATATTATTAAAAAATAACAAACATTATGAGCAAATGTGATGAACACTTATGTTAGATAACAATCCAGACTTTCTTTCTTTTTCTATCCTACTATGGAAGTGGCAGAATCTGAACACATATAAATTGTCATTGTAACCCATGTATGCAGCTTGCTATCTACAAATGGCATACAATACATGTGATGCTCTGCAGATTTTCATCTACTTGAGCTGTTTATCCATAGAATAATAGAGAGGAAAAAAATAGGCCAAAATGGATGAAATTCTCAGTCTTAACATCACAAAAAAAGCCAGCTTCTCAGGATGGATCTCAGATGTCATTTACAGACTGGTTTTGATAGTTTTCAAATGTTCCTTTTTTTCCCTTGCTGATGGTAAAGCTGGGAGTTGGAGTATATCTCTTCCACTAATTAAGGAAGGGAGGGAAGTGAGGGTGGTTTGACTGGGAAGCTGGAAACATTTCTCTCTCAACTGCTTGAAATTCATGGCTCAGCTTGTTTCTCAGTGTTCTTCCAAGTGAGTTGCACAAGTAACTTTATACTTGTAGAGACTGTCTGGCCACAGCATTATTCTGTTTCACAGAGGATAAGATGCCTGAATCCATCTGTCTCTCCTTGCACAGGGAAGAGTGATACAAGCAGATGAATACTAGCTTTCATAGGTACCTAGGAATCTCTATTCTTGTCCACATTATGGTGGTGAAAATTTTCTCTATGCAGAAAATTCTCCATCAGCTACTTCTAGCTGGTTTACAACTGTTTTGCTCTATTTATGCAGCTTCAAGAGGACTGGAAATACTAACACTTACTAATTTTACAAAATCCCATGAATTTGTGATGCAGTTGTCTAGGTATTAGGAAGTTAAATCCTGGATGAACTAGACTAGGCAGTAAAATAAGAGTGAAGCATTTACACATGCAGTAGGTTTATTAAATAATTTCATAGCTTGCCATGTGGCTAACTCATGAATATCCCTTCAACATGATGTAAGTGTAGGTTAGTTTTGTACAGATTGCAGTGTTACTGCAATTTGTGTCTCTCCTCTTGACATGCAGTCCAGAACTAGATAGTAACTCCATCTGCAGTGTTTCTTCAGTGCTGGCTCCTATGCTAGAATCTTGTTTTGTTATAAAAAGGCTGCCACAAAGCTGTTTTCCTTCTGGCACAAAGTTGTTGGTCTTTATTGATAGTCATTGTGACTGAAGTTCGACTCTCTTATGTCAGTACCAAGGACAATTTTTAAAAGTTCCAAAGCTTGAGAGTGAAGGCTTTTTAGATGCACTGTATCACACATTTGAATGGGTGAAGAATCAACTTCCAGAAAATAATTGAGGAATTAACTAACTTAGAGGTGTCTTGCCACTGACCTCAGTATGTACTAGAGCAGAAACATACTGCAAACATACTTTACTTTTCTGTTTTGTTTTGTGAGCTAGAGGAAAAAATTATTACAAATGCAACAAAATTGGTACTGTACAAACATATTAACTGTATTTTCAGAAACTAAACTGCTGTTAGAAAATTTACTGACTGTCTATGAAGAGATGAATACTAGCATTCATTATCAGCTTAGTAAAAGATGAAGCCAGCTACAGAGCTCAGCCCAATTCTTGATACTGTTCAATTACCTCTGCATAAAACAAATTCTCTTGAGGGCTTCCAGAATACTGATTAGCAAATGTAGATTATGGGTTTTTCTTCCTTTAACACCCAGCAGACCACAAGCAAAGGCATTAATTAGAAAGAGATGGTGTCATCTTACCTCTCTGTGCAAGCTGTTGTTCTTCCTCAGTTCCTCAGGTTCTACAGGCTGATTTACACATACACTGCCCTACCCCCTCAAGAGCATGTATACAGTCTTTGCTTAAAATCTGCTGTTCCTAAGCAAATTTGAATTTAAATTTAAACATTCCAAATGCTGTTAATACTGCAACGTAACTCCTATGCTATTACTAAACAGAAAGTTTTAAGAGGGAGGCTGTGTCTGTGTGAGCAGCAGAAGGCAGAAAATGTGTCTGATTCCTTGTGACAGTGCCTACATTTGAAATGGGGCAGGGGTATCTGCCAGAGTCTCTTGTTGCAGAACTTCTTGTTCTGAAATGCAGCTGAATGCAGAAATGAGCATCCATGCCAACTGATACGAACTCGGCTTGACTTATCAATCATCTTTAGCATACTAGTCCCACTTACATTTAATCCATGACCAAGGCAGTGTTATTGGAGCCTAAGTAAAGCATAATTTGTGTGTTGCACGCTCACCAGGATAGCCTCCAACAAAGAGAGGGTCGTTTGTGTCTGCCGAAGTCGAGGCCCTGTTTGGGCTGTCAGTCTCCACCTGTGTGCCATCCACAGTCAGCTCCAAGCGGTGTTTGATCTTGTTTGCAAGAACCTTGTGCCACTGTCCATCACACAAACTGCCTGGTGCATCAGGCTCATGGACAGCAGAGAATTGGCCTGCCCCATTGTCAACATGAAACATCACCTGAAAAGCACAGTATGGACATCAGCAAGTTTTCAAAACAGTTCAGCTTTTTTTGTTTGTTTGGTTTGTTTCAAGTCAATATAGTTTGACTGTATGCAACAAACGTGAATTGCTGTCCCTCTGTAATCTGGGTTCTATCACTGAGCTAAACGCAAGTGGAAATATGCAAAATTGCTGTCTAAGTTGTCATTTTCCCTTTTTTTGGTCTTAGTTTTAGAGTGTTTTACACCCCTCTAAAATCTTTATAGGTACAGAATAATGATTGATTTTCCAGACTGTGAATCAAAAGATATCCAAGAGAATCTAGTAATATTAATGACAAAGACTTTCCTCAAAACTTCTTATATGGTCACTAATTTGAGACCTGATTGCAGTTTTAGGAGACTCAAGTATTACAGAATCTTTTAAAAGTGTAAGATCCCGTAGGCGTATGGAAAAGTGCAAGTGTTGCTCTCCATTGAGAGCCCTGATATTGTTTGAGACATCTTGAAGTTGGGGTAGTAACCTTGCATTTAAATTGCCTATGCTATCTAAAACCAGTCTATGAAGAAACAAAACTGCTTTGCTACTCACTTTTCCACCTACTAATTCGATGCCAAGCCCATCCATTTTCTGGCTGCTGACTCCTAGGAGAACACCATTCATTCGTGTTGTACGAAATTCAAATTCTATGAGCAGATCTGTTCCCACTCTGTATGCACCAACTTGGAGAGAAAAGGGGAAGCATAATAAAATGAAGATAAGCATCTAATGCATTATTCCTAATAATCATCCCACAGACTGTGCTGAGAGTAAGGCAAAGTAACTAACTCAGCATTGTTAATGCACTCCATTTCATGTGAAACCATGTAAATAACTTTTATGGCAACTGTGCTTAGTGCAAGGACCTTGCTAAGAAGTCACATGGTTTCTCCTCAGGCAAGATAACTAAAAATGATCAGCAAGAGTTTCAAGTACTGGTCTCACTTTGCCTCCAGCCAACAGGAGTTAGATAACACCGGGAGTTTTTGAAAGCAGAATCTCCTCTTTCTCTGTTCTTTGATTATCACCAGAATTGCTGTTCATTACCTGTTTTGGCAAAGCCTGTTCCATCGAAGTATGTTCCCTTCTGTGCAGTGACAAAGCATTTTCCAACATTGAAGCTGGAAGTTGGATTATCCAGATCAACTGGTGATTCTGTCATTTTAAAATTCCTGATGCAGCCATCAATGCTATGGAGGACCTGTATTTCAAACAAAATATAAAACTATAAGAAGCAAGCCTAAAGTATGCAATCAATGAGTGCATTTTCTCTGCTTCTCTGCTGGATTTATGGAGCTGAATAAAATTTGAATTTTACACGGCTAATCCTTAATATCTGATTGTAATTGAAATCTACTCAATCATACTGAGGATGAATTACATTACTTTTTAGGGATGTGATCTGAGTCACATCTATTTGGCTTACTGGAGGGGACATAAAATAATACACCACATAATGAAACATAGCAAATTACATCAGCAATGCAGGAATTTAATGGCCTACACTTTGCCTTTTTAATTGACTACGTTATAGGGTTTACAAGTAAATGAAGATAGTGGCTACAGTTCTCTGGGCTGCTGGTAATTTTACTAGGTGGGTTTTGTTTTTCCCCTTCCTTTAATCACTTTACTGTGGGCCTAATGTTGCATGGTAAGATGGAGGTAATACAGGTAACATCACTACTAAAATGAACAAAGCCCCTACATGAAGGTTGCTGACTGCACATAGTCTGATGACTGCAGTAATCAGAGCCACTCAGCTGGCCAGAGAGGCAGGTGGAGGCAGGGAATGTGATCATGTCTTCAGAGGCTCCTGTGCAGGGTAGCAAACTGCAGCTCCAGTTTGGCTTCTGCACTGGGCACACTGTGACCCCCAGTTGGTCTGGACACGCTTAGAATGGTGGTTTGAGCACCCACGAATCTGCCTGGGGCAGGAGTTGTTCTGGGTGTGAGCAGAGCATCCCAGTGTGACCTCTGAATGCCACTGGCATCTCCTCCAGAACTCACCCTCCCTTTTTCACCCTAAGGTCAGCATCAGCTGCATTTTGGTTCTCAGATTCAGACAGAGGCTTTGATCTTTGACTTAAAGAATTAGGAAGTTCTATCCTTGATAACAGTGAAACAGAGGAAAATTATACATCATACACTTGGAGGAAGAAAAAAAAGATATATTCATAAGCAGTACAATAGAAAGGAGGAAAATAAACATCAGTGTATAAAATTTAGCCTAGAAATACATAAAATACAAAAAGGACCTGCAGAGAGAAGTCTTGACTCTGCACACTATCTCCTCTAACAATATTCTGACCCGTCATTGGAAAGCATTTCCAAGAATTTATTTTCTTGTAAATCAAAGCTGTATGTACTATGAAATTATATAGCTTATTACAGCTAAATACACCTGTACAGTATTTTAATGAGAACTTGAGCAATACCAGTGAATAAATTCAGATCTGAGCTGAACAACGCTTTCTGTCATATTTTTCATAAATAGTCCTTTTTGTAATTTATAAGTAAGTCATCTCCAGATCAACAAATCTTGTTATCTAAAAAGAGAAATGCCAGAAAACAAAACAAACCTTCACTGCAAGAATAAATCATAGAAATGCAAGATTTGTAGATGATTTGATAATGTTCTCTAACTACAATTTTCTTTTTCCTATGGAAAAGCAAATCAAGTTATACTTTAGCATGGGAACAGGAAATAGGACCTCTTTTGCTGAAAGCAGAGTTTTGAGTGCTCAAAACGTGACATCTGCTGAAGCTAAACAAGTGGGTATCAGTCTTCCACACTGAAAAGGAAGCCAACCCACCTATGGTTACATAATAGATTACTGTTTAAAAAGGCTAATGTGTGTATAGAAGAAAGCTCTGGCTAAGGTAACACATCCTTTCAACTTGGTTTTCTTCAGAGCCTCTACATGAAGTTACAACACAACACCATCTCATATATTGTTGTGCATTTTACTGAGCATGACTGGAAAGCAAGCTTTGGTTTTACACGACAGTTGATGTCACAGCTTCATTTAAATCCCAAAGCAAACAAGACTGCCAGGACCTGACATAACTGTTATTGCCAGACTGAGCCATCTATCTGCATAGGTTCCCCCCATTACCTCTGACAAATAGCAATGGGTAAGGATTAGTGCTATCTTTCTCCTCAGATTAGTGTTTGTAAATTGCAGATATATTTCAAAGAGCAAAAATTGGTACTAGTAGGAATTATATGCTGTGAGTACTTAAGTATTGCTTTTGCTTTTCAGTGCCTCAGATCTGGTTTTGTAAATCCTAATGACTTAGATTTGCCTCAATTTAGGTTTCTGCACAATAAGTTATTTTAATCTTACAGGTCTTACAATTATTTCTTAAAGAAATCTTACTGTTTTCTTTATGGAATACAACTCTCAGACAGAGTGGTTACTCATTCCCTTAATTCCCTATCCATGAGTCAATACATGGATTTAAGCAGGATCTAGGAATTCCTTTTCTGTATTTATTCTGTCAACTCAAAGAAGGGAACTCTTGCCTGTCCATAGACTGGTATTTTCCATTCCATAAACATCTTGGTATAATGGTATTTACTCATGTACTTCTTTGGGAATCTGTTTTGTTTCCTTACCAGATCTGTACTTTGCCTGCTCTTTATGGATTCTCTGTACCTACCCAGGATGAACCCAGACATAGCTCCTACTGACATTCCATTTTTTGTGTGTCTGAATTGTGCTGTGCTAGATGCTGAATTTGTTGTTTACTATAACTAGATTCGCTCAGGTTCTGACTTCTGCTTTGAAAGAACTGTCTTCACAGAGAGCAAAAGAAAGCATGCAAGAGGTTTTCCTCACATTCTGATACTGATGTATCTTGGGAGGTTGGAAGGGCATTAGTGAGATGCCTGGCATGGAGTTGTGCAGATAGATGCAGTAAATGGTCTGGGTGACAGCATACAGTGTTCCTAGTTAACACTACAAAATTTAGGACAAAATGATTTTTATTTCTCTGGGCTCTCTGTCATCTTCCATGTTAGCATGGAAGCTGGGCATTTGAACCAAAGCAGTGATAAATTGATACATGCATATTTAATTTGGAAACAGAAAGAAGACAACAGAACTTTTATGGCCTTCCTTCAAAACACGGTCTCCTGTTTTAGTAATAGCAACACAAAACTGATTATTACAGGAAGCAGCAGTACTTCTGGGTACTTTGCCCAGGGTAATTTTGGCTTCTGGTGCTCCTTACAGGAGATCCTTTCACTGTTTATTAGCATTTACTGTTAGATTAATTACAGCCAAAAGAAAGGACAAGTGCTACTCAGAAACCTATACTCTAGCTGTGCAGTGATCCAAGTGGATACAAGTGTATGGAACTTTCTGCTTTTCCAAAACAGTAAATAACTGCTATTTCTTTTTTTTTTTTTTTTTTTTATATTATCT
>VXBI01009112.1:931762-981777 GCA_013397375.1 Toxostoma redivivum
TTTTTTTTTTAAATTATCTGGATTCTGAGTCAGATCCTTCCACTGACAGAATGTTGTTCACCTCCACTAAGGTCCATTTTATCCACATTCTTGAGCAGTCTGAGGGAAAAGCAGGACAAAGCAATACCGGGAAGACATTTGCACCAATCAAGACATATAAGGCATGTAAGATAAACAAATTTGCTTACTGGACCAATTCTTCTGGTTGTGTAGTTAATGGGCAATCCTCCCACGTACAGCATTCCTACAACATCCAGTATATCGGCCTTCTTGGGGCTCACAGTTGTGTTAGAAATACCATCTACTATGAGATTTCCTTCTTGCTTCACTCGACTTACTTTTACCTAGAGAGACACAAAAATGTGATACAATTGCAAATAGTTTTCTGACAACCAAGCATTTTCAGATTGTAATTAGTCTTACAGTCCAAAATCTGTAACAATACACAAGAAAGTAGTAGGAGTGGTTACAGAAGTACCATGGCAGCAGCTATAGATAATATTTATGGAACAAAGCTCCTGAGCAAGGTTTTGTGCCAACATCTGACTGTGTTTTACTTGCATCTGGGTCAGGAGGCATCATGACAATTATTTACTATAATTACTGAAAAGACTTGAGATTCCTTTAAAATGCTTCATTGTTATGTTATAATAGGCAGGGCACAGTATTTTTTTCCTGGAATCAGACAGCAATTTTAAGTACTGAGAATAGATAAGTACTTCAGAATGAATGCTGAATGTTATGGCACTGGTTGCAAATCTTTGTAGCAGCACATGTTTGCAGAATATTGAGTTTATGATTCCACTAGCTTGGACATGCCTCAGATCATAGTTCATGTTAGAGTAAATATAATACCAGCTATGTTCTGGTGGTATTATGGCTTCTGTTCAGACAAATGGACTGTGAATCACAGGGAGGGAGTGCAATTGCTGAAAAGTTGAGGAAATTCTAGGCCAATGTCTTTCTAAAAGTTTATACTGAAATCTCTACAACTCATTATAATAATGGTTTTGCATAAAAAGGAAAAAATGCAAAATGCATCATGCATGTTAGCAGATTTCTAAACAGCATTGTAGTTGGCTCACCAGAATAGCAAAGAGAGACAAACAGTATTTTTTTGGCTTTTCTTTAACATAGCTGCTTCTGCTCCAGTTTGTCATGCAGTGGGAATGACTGAACACTGACAAGGATGGCCTGAAGGTGAGGGTCTGAATGTGGTCTTTACAGGCAACTATAAATTTGACATGGATAACTACACCTTGGGCAGAAGGAAGATTAGGTGAGTGAAACAGGAACTGGGAACAGACATTCTTACAGAGGACCTAAACAGATAGCAGGATATCAGCAGCACTAAGTTGCTTCCGTAGGACTGATGGAAATGTTTTTCACCTAAATAATTCCAAATGGAGAAAAGGTTGTCACTAAAAGGATTATTTTAAGGAGAAACCCCTGCTTCATCAGAAACAAAGACTGTGGCCTTTTCCTACAAGTGTTGCCTTCCCTCTTCCTCCTTTTCAAAATTTTTTTTTGCTTTTTGGGAACTGTGACTTTGTCTCCATTCTCCACTACAGAAACAGGATCTACAAAAAGGGGCCCTCTCTTGTGAAGTGTCAAGCTGTATGCTCAAAGAGCACAATCTTCCATCAAGAAATACATGCTCCACTTAGTTCTCTTTAAGAATAAAGAGAAAATGGCTAAAGAAGCAAAAGCATTTCTTCTATATGTACAGAAGAAGTAGCAGAATGGGGCCTTGGTCTGCTGCCAGTGCTCCCAGGCATAATATGAAAGAGATAAATGATTACTACAGCTTCATTTTTTCCCCTTTATGAAATACCTTGGTGCAGAGCAGTTGCTAGCATCAAAAAGTTCATGACTAGAAATCTCATGAAAATAAAATTCCTGGAGAGCAGAGTGGAAATGAGGCAATTAAAGTGTAAGAGAAAATGCAATTAGATTTTTTTCCTCATTTGGGGATGAGATGTGGATGCTGAATTTCTAAATATCTGTACAAAATTCAATGTAACTTATAGCATATAAATTCAATCCAGTTACATGTATACTTTGTTTCTCTGTCTTTAACAGTGCCTTCCAGCATGCCATCTAATGAACATACTGTGTGTCTGTTGTCCTTGGCCCAGTAAATAGTGAATTTCATGGTTGTGATATTCCTTCTCAGCATACAAATGCCATAGGCATTGCATAAAATGCTCTCTCTCATAAAGTCACAGAAGGTGCTGCCAAATATATCCATGAATATTATATTTATTCCCTACTGAATTAATAGTCCAGAGAAGGTTTACATACATGTTACTTATTTTTTTTTCCTTTGTTCTGAGCACTCTGGCTTAACAATAACATTATTAATGTAGAAACAACTGGTTTTAATGATGTATTCCATCACCATGAGCTGATACTCACATGAGCCCTATTAAGCAAGAAGGAACATTTTCTGTAGTTCCTTACTATACACAGCACATATTTTAAATATGTTCAGAAATATGTGTTTCCTGAAGGATAAATTTCTGTGTACCAGTGCATCTGACACAAATTTTGCTAGAATTTTTTTTTCCCCAGAAAATACTAGTTGTAAAGTTTGGCTTGAGCGGACTACATTTTGTAAATATCTCAAAGCAAAACAAAGCTCACTCGTACCATTAAAAAGGATAATTTAGAATTAGAGACTATTATACCTGGTGCCACTGGCCATCATTTATTTTGCTGGAAATCATTGTGCTTGTGTTTCCACTCCCCAGATCATAACTGAAGTAAGGCAGACCATTCTTTATCTGAACTGTAGCAAAATCAGCGTGGTTGATGCGTGCCATATAAAACAGCAAGCCAGAATCAGCTGTTGTTCGGACTTCAAACTCAATTGTAAGCCTAGAAATCAAACAAACAGGAAACAGTAAAAAAGGAAAAGATATTTGGAGTCAGGCACTAGACAAATTCATCTGCTTTACCTTTTTGTGTTTTTTCTAAAAAAATGCTATACAGCTAGTGGCCAATTTTACTTGTCATTAGAATTCAAGAAAAATAATTTGGTTATATGCAAATTACATTTCACACGTATCTGATCCCTGACATATGAGTGTTCATTAGTTCCTTTCCAGTGGAGATACAAAACTACAATCTTGGCATAGAATTTCAAGATGTAATTCTCAGCTGCAGCTGTAGCAGCTAGAAAATCCCAGCACTTGTAAAATTCCAGCAGCATTATGCATCATCCACACACATAATGCTCACAAAGAGGAGAGAGCTGTAGTGACAGCTGGCAAATGTTGAGTTTCTAATGAGATGTGTTGCCTGAAGACAGGTTGCAAAACTTTTAAAGATGCAGACAGAAGAGTTTACAATGAGGATATAAAACACTTATTCTGATCTCTCCCAAGAGTAAATGAGGCTGTGTCTGGGCGAACCTAATGACCCTTTGGACAGAATGGTAATGTTGAGAACCTCCTCTGCAGCAAAGAACCTGTGAAGAAATTATTTAGATTTTCTGATGCTAAAGTTGTACTGGCAACACATCACTAAACTTGCTTAAGCCGAGCTGCAAAGTCAGTACCTGAAAGCAGCTGATAATATAAATGAAATATAATTGCACGAAAATGATCAGTCCAGGATCATTCCTAGTTTTCTAAAATTAGCATATGTGGTACAACATCCTTATAGGGATAAATAAGTGTGAGGCTAATGGATTTGGAAACTGTAAGCAGCAAAATTGCTTAGTGTTGTGACATGGCACATTTGTTAATGACCATGTGCCTACAGAGCAAAAATAAACAGCTAACAAGTTCTAGCTTCACAAATCCATTTAAAAATTGCATTTTTATACACAATTCATTTAATTCCTTTGCATGACAACAGCTATATGTATATAGTGTTATCCTTTGGGGTGGCAACGTCATTTTTCCTGTTCATTGTGCAAGGTTCATCTTAACTATTGGAAGAAAGGGGGAAAAATTTTGCTTAAAAAATGAAATTATCAATTATTATTACTTATTAAAAGGAATTATCAAGTTTCCTTTGAAAGAAAGGAAAGGACTTTCCTCTGAAAAAGTCATCTTCAAAGTCAGTTGTACAACCTGGTTCCATTACTCTGTTTGGTTCTTAGCAAATCTGGGATCTGTGTGAGCCCAAACCTTTACAAACCTTTACAAAAGAGGTAAATTGGTATTGTGAGAGTTACTTAGGTGGGCATTTCATTGCCTAGATTTCATGTTTTCATGCCTTTTTAGGTTTGCTTAATGAAATTAATTAGTCACAGCATGTGACCTTTTCAGATTATGTCCACAGTTTTGGGAAATACCTTTGTGAGAATTGAAGGGGCATTTTATTTTGACATTATTCCATGAAAACTCATTGCTGAAACAAACGACATACCTGTTTTTCACTTTGGTGTCATCAAATGCAACTGCAATGTGGCTGTTCCTTGAAAGACCAAACTGCTTGCCACCTTCTAAAATGGCTGGTTCTGTGTCAGCAGCACAGGAATCCTGCAAAATATTCAGCAATCAAACGAAGTTCATATTTTGTATGTGTCTCAGATGTGCATATGCTAGGAGTCTCCCAGCTGCTCAGGACTGAGAATATTGAACCTAGTCTAGAGACTGGCCCTGCAATTTTCCAGTGGGCTGATGTCTCATCACACCAGCTAAAGCTATAAACCAGTATGACAGGAATTTGCTGTAAAAGCAGAGCTCATTAAGCTGGCTGTAAAAGCAAATGAAAGTAATATATGAACATTGCTGCTTTCATGCTTTCACCAGTGGACATTTACAAGAGTCTTAAGTGATTTCCAGGCAGTTCTCTTAGCTCACATAATCGAGTTTTACACAGTAGGATGCCCTCTTACAGAAATGAAACAAGATTTAAGTTTTAAAGGGATGCTTTGTTGTCAACTTGAAATCCAGTCACCTTAAAAATAATGAGTTAGAAGTAGTTTCAGCTGCAGCTGTCAACGAGTCCTTTGTTTCACTTCTTTATATTGTTTTACAACTGTATTATTTGCTTAATGTGCTGTTGTTTCCTCCGGTGCAGTTGAAAGGCCCCCACAAACAATCAGGGAATCCGAATAACTGATGGATCGATGTAACAGCTGTTGAAATCCCCCAGCTGTCCAACATAGAGACATTACCCGGATTGTAAAGGAAGAAACCCCTCCCTGTAGTTCCACTTATATTAATCTTAAAGCAGTGCAACAATGCAAGGTAAAATATCTTCTGTCCACTATAATTTTCTCTTTTTAATTTCACCAGGTCTTTCAATCTCTGGTCCTAAAGCTGTTGTATAGGGGTGCCTAGGGCAATGGGAGACCATGGTAATTACCAACTTCTACTCATGTCTGGCTTTTACCTCCCACTGAGAGTATTGTGAGGAAACTACTCAAAGGATCTAACTCAACACAGTATCAGAAAATACCGCAGGGAAAGAAACAAACTTGGATAGCTGCAAGCTCTGTTTTAAAGCACAGTGGCTGCTATCATTTTGGATTGGTGACAGTCCCTTATTTGAGCCCTGACTCAGCAGGGACCTGCAAAGCACAAGGTGCAGTACCTTGCTGACAGAGTTCTTTCTCTGAAACATTTTGAGAATGTCGTGACTTAAGCCCTGAGATTTCAACTGCAAAGAGGAAATTTATTTCCCTCTCTTGCTCAATTTTCCAGCAATATTTTTTGTTTTCACACACCACAAAGATCTTCATAACAGTATAGAACACCTCAAAAATGTAGCTTTGCATAATAATTACTCTGGTTTGAATATGGCAGAGTAGAACACCATGCATTATGACAAGAATAATTGATGCATCAATATGCAATGGAGGGAAAAAACAGGGAAAATTCACCAGCAAGGTTATGAATGTATGATACCAGTCTTCCAGTGATCATCAGAAAGAAAAAAAAATCATATTCCCATAATACAGGGTGAATTATTTTTAAGCTTTACAGGCTTATCTAGAAGTCTAACAACTAAATTAATGACTATACGATGCATATAATACCCTCAATTACATTTGAGCTTGCTAAAATTTGAAGATAGGTAGTAGCAACTGGTACTGGAAATAATTGGAAAATACATACACACACCTTTCTCTGGCGCACTTTTACATTTTACATGGTAAAAGGATATATTCTGACAGTAAATTTAATCCTAGGCTGGTATATGTTAGTAAAGGGCCTGACCCTTACACAAGCTGCTCCCCAGCATCAGTAAACACTGCAGTTTTTGTTCATTCCAGCAGGGTGACTGTAAGAAAGGACAAGGAGTGTGCGAGAATGTCCAACACACCATGGTGGTTGGAATCATAGCATTCACTGATTATTTACTAATAACTGCTTATAAAGTAAGCATTCATTAGGTAGATATGGAAAAGTTGGGAAAAGGAAAAAAATATCAGTAGGGCATGTTTAAAAAACAGCCATATTTTATTCACAAACCTGTGTCTGCTTTTGTTTTATCTAAGGACGGTCAGCTTTACAGCTTTCACAAGACTGTGCACTAAGCATGGGTCACCAGCCTGTATTAAAATATCTCAGCTTTGCTTTTTGAGTAATGGCCTAAATGTGTCCTGGCTGCTTAATAATCTCCCATATTACAGGAGAGACTGAACTCTTTAGCTGCACTTTACTTCAGTCTTGTAAGATGCCAGGGACTTGACTGGTAGGTCAAGAAGCTCAATGTGTATGGCAGTGGAAATGAAGAACAGAAAAGGCCACTGGTGGACTGTCACACATTCTCCATATTCTCATTCGCCGTATTAGTAATTACAAAGAAAGCAATTAGTAGAAAAAGCACTGAAGCAGTCCCCACAGTCCACTGGATACTGTTAATAACACAATGCAGAAATGCATGGATCAAAAGTGGGAGGTACCGTCATGGAGTCAAAGACAGAAGTAAGGCTGGCACTCTTCGTTTCAGCAGCAAGCGAACCCTGAGGAGCAGGGAACAATGTGAGGCAGAAGCAGCAGCTACCCAGTGCTGAGGAACATCCTGGCATTCACAGCAAGCAGCAGCAGGCTGGTGCCTGGTGTATTTCCCAACTCTCCTACTTATGGATCTTGCACTTAGTACAGAGTAGGGTTTTTGCTCATTTGGGACTCAACTGCCCTCCCCTTTTACATGTAGATGGATGCATGTAGATGAAAAAGGTCCTAAAAGTACTTAAATAGAGCATATACTGTATTTAAGCCTCCTATGTGAAAATAATTTTTTCTGCTGTACATTTTCCATATGCAGTCCTTCTACACTGAGTTTTTGTATAATTTACTGTCATATGAGTGCCACCTCATGTGAGTGTTACCTCATTAGCAGACTGTAGTTACTTTTTTGCAAGTCCCCTTAAAAATACTTTGAAGAACTCACTAATATGAATGTAACAGCTATCCAAAAGCTTGCCTTATTTAAAATAGTTTCAAGTCCTTAGCATACTAAAATTTTCATTATTTCCAAGAGAGAAGTGGAATAATGGTGTTTTATTTAGATTTTTATTTTGAATTCCTGTTTTAAATTATAACTGCTCTAGATACGTGATATACAAAACTCACCTAGTTGGAATGAGACTACTTTCTGATATTAATGAGTAGATCTACTCCACTCAATTTTGCTATTTTAAAAGTTAGTGTTTATAGTCTTAGGAAGTGTGCACTTGCTCCTTTGTGTTCTTCTCTGGTCTGTTTCTTTGTTTTGTTTTTAAGGCTTGATCAAGGGATACTACAACTGCATTCCTTCACAACAGTAACATTAAATTGGATAATCCCTTTTACCTTGCTGCTTGGTTCCTTATCTTTCTATAGTAGCCTTACCATACTGAAGATTTGCTCTGAACTCCAAACAGAAAAGCTGCACTGGAGACGTGGTGCTACAACTACTCCACCTTGTGGGAACGGATCACAGCTGCTGCTCCAGGGCATTGAGAGGCTGGTGCTTGTAACTGTGGGCACAGTAGTAACTGAGAAGGAGCTTCCCCACCTTGAACCCAAGTCTCCCATTTCCGTGGATGTGGAGATTTCGGTATATATGGCACAGCTTTATCTAGAAGAACTTTCCAGGTATTACCTAGCCAACAAAGGTGGTCATGTATCTCAAATAGAATGTTGGTTCTTCTTGAAAGCATCTTATTATTGAAGTGTAAATTCCAATAATGAAAACAGGTTCCTAACTGGGGAATGTGCAGTCTTTTCACACCATTTTGAAACCTTACTCATACTAAACTACAGCCTGCATAAAAATGTCAGTTGTATTCAGATCTAACAAAATACAATTTTCCCCTCAGAAGTATCTTACAGTGTACGTATTATTCATTTTAATATTCAGATCTGTAAACATGTTTTGTGAACAGTAAAATGTTGCATCAACTTATAAAACTACTTCACTTGTGACAGAAAGAGTTTCTTCCTTAAATTTTGTTGTATAAGACTGCTTGCCACTATCTAGCAGTTTATTTCTGGTAACAACAGTTGACCTCAACTTAGCAGTGACTAGGGTTTCATTTTGTAATTCTCCTGACTAAAGTTATAAAATAGCAGTGGAGGCCTCCAGATTTCTTTTTCTTCATCCTGTCGCTGACATGACTGTTATCATGGGCATCAGAGAACAGCACAAGAAATATAATGAAGTGGATTTCCCATGGGAAAATTTCCCTTCCAACCCCAAGCAAATATTGCTTGGCTTACATCCTGAAGTGTAAGGGTTTATGGCTAAGCATGCAAGCCAAAGACATTCCTAAACTGTATCATTCTTTAAATTACTGTTGTGATAATCCAAGCAAATGATATCAGCCCGTTTTCCATTTCCCACAGGTTTTACTGACCTGCAACAAGGTGCTCCATTTACAGTATCATGCTGAATTGCTGCTTGTTTTTGTTTGTTACAAAACAATTTGTAATTGTTTCTGTGGCAAAGTGCTTCATGACTCTTGATGAATAGCCTTTCAATTTTGCCTGGAAAAATAAACTTTTCAAATTCTACCTGACTGAAGTGATTTATACTTACAAGTGCTGACGACAGAGATGGTGTTGGAGGAGGAGAAGCAGGAGGGATTCTTAGCCCTTCTTTCTCCCCGTTAGTTTCTGGTTCAGGTTGGACCAGAACTGTTGCACGGGTTGGTTTATCTTCATCCTCAGCTGGCCTAACTTCTGGTTCTAGTGTGGGACATCGGCCAATATCTGCATTTTCAAAGGACACGGGTTGAGCAAAGTCCATGGGGCTGAGAACACACAAAAAGAGTGATGTCTGTTATTAGTTTTTCAGTCTTTCTATCACCCATTTATAAAGGACAACTATATGCTGCAGCATAATTTCACTTCACAGGACACAAAAGCCAGGACTCATCCCACCCTGTACCGGCAGGTACAGGTACAGAAGCAAAACACTCAAACTAGAGGTGACAGTGACCACTGGTTTTTCTTCCTATGGCCAGTGCAGAGAGACAGGCATCCTCTTTGGCAAACATTACAGGCCTACATAGTTTCAATGATATTGCAGAGAAGTAATTTACTCTGATGTGGAGTGATAAAATCCTAATTTAGGTACTTCAGATATGTGAAAGAAAGATTTAGATGGAATCTTTCTGTAGAGGTTTTATTTTATTCACCATTGCCTTTCCTTTTACTCAAATGTTCCTTCCAGATTACTGCACCTTCCACAAAGTAAATTGATTCCCATGGTGGTTCTCAGAATTTTGACTTCTCTTGGAAGTCACCCTTACCTGAAATAAAGTGTTATGATACACCATAAATACCTATCACTGATGCACATCTTACTGGAGTGTTACTGTGGAATTTCTCTGATTTCATGGATAAACAGACAGTGTTGGCTTGTCTGTAAAAAAACTCATTAGTTGCATAGCCTATGGAGCATATACAGTAGACAAAAAAAAAGAAATGGCATTTAAAGAAAACAGACCATATTTTAGGATTTGCTGGCTAGTATGATTTGTTGCAACAATGAACTTTCTTCTGGCAATCAAGGCAGTTTAACCAGATTTCATTAACTGGATGCTTGCATCATTGAGACTTACGTGGCATTAATGACAAGATTCCATATACAGCCCTCAAATGGTGGTATGTTTCTGAGAGGTGCAGTCTGAAACTGAGAAGAAGTACCTCCCACAAAGAGTTTCTTAACAGAGATGGGCTGGTCTGATGGCAGCCTCTGAGTCTGGACTTTGTCTTCATCAACTTGAACACTGAACATTCTATGGAAAAAGATATTTGAAAGCAAAAAAATATATATTTTATGCTGATTATTGCTTTTATTGAAATCAGCCCTTTGCAAGCCCCGTTAACTCCTACACCAGCTGTAACAACAAGCAACTCAAATTATGTAATTGGAAGCTCACATTAAATGCATATTAACCACTAGAGGAGTTTCAGCTGCTGCTGTGCTTCCTTGGTAGTTGTTTGACAAAGCCTGGCAAAACTATGCTGTGGAGGGGTGATAATGTCAGACTATGGCTGCATAGGAAGAAGTGGTTTGTGGTGTGGCAATACTGACACAGTAGGGGCTGAGCTGGCTGTACTGTGATGGTAGATAGAATCATCTAGAGCTCAGCAGGATGGGAACAGCACGGGCTCACATTTTGTTTGGACTCCATTTCCGTATTATCTTCTTGCTGGGGCACAACCAGACTGCTCTGACTGCAGGATCAATGGCAGACATACGGTACACTTTTTAAAGATCCCATAGCTTCTTCTGGGGGAGACGGCAGAGTAAGAAAATTGCTGATTGTTCACCATGTACTAATACAGGTGCTAAAACTCATTCCAATGGGTATTTCATATGGCACAAGCAAAAGACAAAGCAGTCCTTTGGTTGCTGTTAAGACTGAAGAGAGTAAGGTAGGAGCCTCTGCAGTAGCACTGGCTGACTAATCAGTTTCTGGTAAATATATTTCCTTTTGTCAACTGCAAAATTATATTGAACTCTGATATTATTTCTTAACTATAATTACAAATGCAAGCAACTGAATATTGAAAATGCTTATTGAAAAGAGACCTGTTTTCAAATACAAAATGCTTGGGTTTTTTGTTTACACACATCCTAGACAGAACTGGACAGTAACTTAAGCACCTGAATTATGTAAGTGCTGTACATGTGAAAATTGTCCAGTTTCCTCATAGTTTTGGATGAATTAATTTGGTTTGGAAAGCTGCAGAGTAAGAAAAGTGATTAATCTTCCAAAGGGTTAGAGAAAACAGTTATTAGAAGACTTATCTTTCAGGACAATCCCTATGATATCTCCCAGTCCCTTCAGCAGTGGAACAGAAGGAGAGAGATTTCTCTGGAGGCAGTTCAGAGCAAAAGACTAATTTAGGTTCCATGAAGTGTCCCAGAGAGGACATTTCCCTTCTCTGCCTTCAGAGGAAGTATAGGGATGTCAGATTGTCAAGACTCAGGTTATCCTTTGTGCTGCTACATCTTAGCCATGGCTAATGATTGTAAACATTTTGGGTCCAAGCAGAAGCATGCAATGATGTACATTAGTCTTCAACAATATAATTTTCATAATTATATGAACAATTATCTCTCTGTAGATTTTCACAGGGTGTTCCTCACATTTTAAAAAAATAGAGCTTCATGATGAGCAGAGGAAGGGTTCATCTTTATTTATGCCTTTTCACATCCATTTCAGGTTACAGAAACTTCAGAGTTCAGGCAATTTGTTTTGTAACAAAGCTACTTTGAAAACACAGAGGTCTCATCTGAACAAGCAGTATCCCTGGATGGCATTGTATGGCAATTTTGCCTCGATGTACTCTCGCATGTACCCTCATAAGGTCAAACTACCGTACTCAACCTATAGCACTGCATAAAATAATTGACTTTGCTGTTTAGAGCTTTTTATATCATCTGCATATTTGTGTTCTGTCACAGTATCACAAAATGCTGTCATCCATTTCCAAAACAACTTTTTCTTCCAAAGCATTAACAGTTTGACTTTGACCTAGTCACCAAAATAGAGGATTTTTGATTAGATTTTGATTAGAGATTATTGACTGGAGGCATTATTTATGAGAGGTTTTTTAACAATACAATAGAAATTCTGTCAGAAAACTATACGAAAATGAAAGCAAAATACAGAGAGGACAGAAGGACACCTGGGGACTAGACAGAAATGGTTGGTCAAGAAGGTGCAGTGTTGTGGGGATAAGAGGGTGAACTGGATAAGTGCGTTTTGTAACATGCTGGATGTCACATCGTCTTTCTGATTTCTTTTAACAAGACAGAACATTGTCCACAGTGCACTAATTCAACAAAGGTCTGTACAGGATGTACACATTTGTATGTTCATACAAATAATAAATGTCCATAATAAACCCTGCTTGGAACAAGGGCTATTCCAGGCCATAAATATTATTGGCTGCCTGAGTCCTACACACTACAAGTAGTGCTGTTTCTAATCACTTTCTGAATGGTGAAGTGTAATAAGGAAGTTTTAAAATGTCTGAGAAAAGGCAAAGGAATTCAAGTGATATTCAGAATAAAACAACATGGTCTGAGAAGGTCTGTGGTGGCTTTTCCAACAAGAAAAGTGGAACTGTGTTTTTACTGTTTTACCATATTTAGCTGGGCACCTCTGTGCCCAGTACACGGCATCTCAAAAAGCCTACAGGCTGCTATGCTGTTGCAGTTTGTACCTTTTGAAAATGGTATTTTCCTGTATGTCCTGAAAAGTAGATTTATTGCACCACAGCAGAATTTCTCACCCACAGATTCTTTTATGAGATATATTTGCAAAGAATCAGAAGGTTAAAGATGCCAGTTCAGGCAAACACAAGTCTCTGGAGAAACAGGCTGGTAGCCTAGGAAAGCATGTAAACCTAGCTCTTCAGACCAGTAATGACTCTCAGAAACTCATTTCTAAGAATTTTTGGATATGATGGAATGAAACAATTTTTTTTTTTGTCTCAGAAGAGTAATTTCCATGGACTGCCAAAGCCATTAATACATTTGCTTTGTTGAAGAAGTTATGCTGTGTGCTCTGTAGCACTCATAGGCATTTGTTACCCTCTAGCTCGTTCTATCCGGAGGGAATGTGCTCTGCCATCGTGAAACTCGCCAGCCTCGGGTCTGATGGTGATTCTGTTGGGATCCCGGATCCCAGTGGAGATGTGCACTTCCAGCCGACCTCTGTTCAGGAACACGGCATAATAGGCCTGCAAGGTACAGGTTGGAGTGAAAAGATAAGCTATGTTTGGAAAGAAATTGTTTCACTTCGTATTACGTTAGTGTATATGTTTTATTGTCTTACACTGGCTATTGATGTGCTCACCATAGACACAACACTGCTGTTTCAGTTCTGCTGCTGCTGCTATACTCTGATTTCTGCATTTTTATAATGAGGAAGGGGTAAAAATGAGGTCCTGCTGGAAAACATCAACAGAAGATTTAACTCTATCTATTTTCAGGGAAGGATGGAGACTTCTAACCTACAACTCTTCTGATTTTTGTTGTAACAAGACCTGCTCTTAAACTCATCAAGCCCTGAAGTGTATTGATCTCAACCTGAGTTCTGTGTTTGGAGGGCTGGCAAATCATGCCAGTAGTTACTCCAGCACCAGTATCATATTGTGGCAGATTTCAGGTCTAAACACTAGGTAGTGTAGCAATAAGTGGTCATGTTCACTTCTGTGACCTGAAGAGCTGGGAAATGATGAAGGAGCCCCTATCCTGAAGTTAATGTCATCCAGGTGAGCCATTATAATGTGCTGTCCCTGGAGTGTGTTACTTCAGGTCACCAAGAACTCTCTTTCAAAATAGGCAGAAAGGAGAATAATGAAATATCACTTCCCAGAAGTCCTTAGCAAAGAATGCATCAATATATTCTGTTTATTGCTGTTGTAGTATGTCTGTCAGGATTTTAATCAAGATTTAATCAAGACTTGAATAATTTCTAACAATTTCTAGCAATCACACTTTTACCAGTCACTCAGGCTCTGTGGATTAATACAGCAAATTCATATTTTATGAGGGAGAAGGAGAGGTCAGAGCAACAAGTCTTAAATTCCACATCAGTGATGCCAAACATTGTGTTCACCAGCTTTTTTTTTTTTTACTTTTGGTCTCTAGGAAATAAGAATGATCCTCATTTATGTCTCTGTGAACAGGATTGAGAGAGTTTCCAAGCATTAATAGTGCATCAGTAGTCCTCAAAAAGAGTGAAAAACAGTATTTCATAGTATTTGGGTTTGGTTAAAAAAAACCCAACATCGAATATAATAGAAAACCAAACCTGCTGCTTAGCAACAAGTAATGGGTACATGACTGTAAATCTGCAAGAGAAACAATTTCTCCAAGACAAAAAAAACCCCAATTCTCAGCTTCTATTCGATTCTTCATCAGATAAAGGATAACACTAGAAATAATTTATTCCAAATAACTGAATTTTAACTTAAGCATAAACATCTGAGAGTGTCTTGAAACAAACTGTGGCTTGTTCAGTAGATCTGTGGGGTTTTTTTTTTACATCTTTTGCCAGGTTCCTCTTACCTGCCCTGTCTGCCTGCGCTTTCTCCTCAGAGGAGCAGCTTTCCTTGCCGAGTGCCTGCGCTTTCTCCTGGGGGGGACAATTGTGCCACTTGTGCCAAACAAGATGATCCCAGACTCATTCCTGGTGCTGAAGGAGAGATTGATTTCTGTGCCCACATCAAAGATGACCGGCTGCAGTTCCACAAAACCTGGCTTGGAGAAGCTGACTGTATGAATGTTCTGTAAGGAGAAGAGGACAGAAAAAGTGAATCACTAGAATTAAGAGCAAGATTATGAATGCACAGGAAGATTTCTGAATTAAAATAATAAACTATGTAAATATAACTAGTGTGAAAAGTTGGAAAATAATAATAAACACTTAGCAATTTAGTCCTCAAAGTGTTCTGCAAACACTAGTTTATCTGTTTATATCTGGCATCATTACTGTATTTGTGGAATCTTGTCTTACAGGAAGGCAAAGTTCCAGTTTTATGTCAATATATCCTCTTGGATTAAAAGTAACTGCTCAAGGTTATTTTTGTTTTATATGTGTGTTTTCCATTGAGTTAATACAGTTGGAGCTTGCTTTTAAATCTATACAATAGGTAATAAAACCCAATATGACTGTAAATTAGATTCTATTATTTGTCAGATGTGCTGAGAAAATACTTTTCATTAATCTTCATTACTCCACTAAGCACCATTGCTTTCTTGGTTACTCAGTCATAAACTAAGCACTTGTTGCACATGGCTCAGCTCTTTGGACATTGATAGCCATTAACACAATTTAAAGAGTAGAATATAATAAATCAAAATATATAAATATTATATATATATAGATATAATTATATATATATTATAAATATATATAAATAATAAATCAGTGCATCCTCCCAAAGATTTTCTGTCATCGCTGACAACTCATGTATTCTTCCAGATGTGAAAGACCCATCTATAGAAACTGTGACTTTTTCTAAAGTAATTCACCATTTTTCAGTACGGTAGAACTGTTTTCAGGTCTAGAGATAAAAAATTATGCCAGATAAAATAATTGCTGGTGGTGCTCACCTTTCTCTGGCAATCTGAGGACATTTAAATTATTGAACACATATCCAGTCTTTATCCTTTACCTTTGCCTCACTTCTTTTTAATTTTCCTATGTCTTGTTTTGTACAATTAGAATATTTTATTTATTTCCCCAACAAAAAGGTTAATCAATTTGATTTCATACTCTGAAACCTCAAGTGTTACAAGATAACATGAAAGGCAAAGTACTTTCTAAGATTCATAGCAACAGAAGAAAAAGAACACAACTGTCCTTCTTTCCTTTTCCAGAAAGAATATACTCAAAACAAATATGAACCTCCCTATCAAATTTTTGCTGAAATTTGTAAGATTTAAAAGCATTTGAACAATCTGCTTGTTTACAATTTAGCTTTACCATGAACTTGAAAATACGGATCTCATAACAAATTCAGTCTAATATCCTGTCTTGAGAGTCCTACTGCTGTGTACTTTTTGCACTGATGAAGGACAAAGGTACAATGGATAAACACAGCAAAATAGGCCCTTGCCTTTATTTTGGCCTGGCCAAGTCCCAGTTGCGGTGCAAAGTAAAGGTTTAATGTTTTGTAGAAAAAATATTTTGAGAACATCGGATTAACAATAACTCATTTAGATTTACTGTAATGGTACCTGATATGGAATATTAGATATATGGTATATATGGCATCTGATGGATATTTTCCATCTGCTTACAAAACTATCTTAAATAGTAGAGATTTCCAGGGAAGAAATACAAACTATTTATTGGGAGACAAATGTGAGTAGAAATATTTTTTTTCTATAAAAATACTTTTTCATTGAAAATTACTAAATTCTCTCCCAAATTTCAGATCAGATTCGTTGAATTCTAGATGCACTGAAAGGCTGCTAATTGGAAGCAGCAACAACTGAAGATATATGCATTTAAAGCTAAAATAACAACACCAATTTTGCGCATTCTTAGCGATCAGTAAGAAATGTTCCCTCCAGCTCAGTGGTAGCTCATGACAGTAAATATTCATACCTGAGGTTTTATGTAGTGAATAACTTTATAATAATAATTAAAAAAATTAAATCCTTGGGTTTTATGTGCATCCGTTTTTTTTAGTTTTTGCAGTGTTGTCAGTGGCCGTCCTCATTAATGTCAATAATTGC
This sequence comes from Toxostoma redivivum, assembly GCA_013397375.1. Classification (NCBI taxonomy): domain Eukaryota; kingdom Metazoa; phylum Chordata; class Aves; order Passeriformes; family Mimidae; genus Toxostoma; species Toxostoma redivivum. Next base: position 948,428 of record VXBI01009112.1, read on the forward strand.
CATTTTAGTCAGCTGAAACAAAGCTAAATCCCTGCTAAGCAGTTCAGAAAATCCTGCCCTTTAGGGATAGGGATATCACAAGTGGCCAGGGATACTCTTCAAGAAGTCAGGATCTGAAAAACTGGTCTACTTGCTGACCAGACTTACTAATCTTTCTTTCTCTTGAATACACCTCTTTGGGTTTTAAGGTTAGGTTCCTATCTAAGGAATATACCATATACAATTAATCTACTATGCCATAAAATCAGAAAACAGAAAACCTTTATAAACATTAGAGCCAAAATACATGGAAATCAGACTAACCTCTAGTGTGCATCCTTTGGTTAGACCAACAAAGTCAGGACTGCTCAGTATGTTATAAGGTGTCCTTGAAATTTCAATGTCTTTGAGGCAACCTGTGTATTTCTCTAAGTTCACTTCAGGCCTAAAAAACATGTAGAAGTACAATGTGTTTTCAAAAATAGAGTTTAGGGAGAACAGTCAGCCAGACACACATACATACACTTTCAGATGCACAGATGCTTGATTTTTATTTTAACTACACACGTACACTTGAATATGTGTTGCCTTCTACAGTCTATCAGCACACATTGCACTCTGCCTTGCATCACTCAAAGGTGTAACAAGAGGTTCATTTTATCTCCAATTGAAAACAGTCCCCTTCTCAATTCTTTCTTTCTTTAAGCATTTTTGGTTGGTTATTTTGTTTTCTGTGTTTTTCCTTTGGTGAAGGAAAGCTATCACCTTTGGTGTTAAAACACAGAGAGCTATGAAATAAGAAAGTTGTTGTTCCTTAGGCAAAGCAGAAAGATGCAAACTAGGAAATCATAGTAAGGAGAGACCTTAACTGGAAGACATTTTTTGTTCCTGTTTTTGCTTGCTAGATCCAATGAAAGAACTTCAGCAGCGTACAAATACTTGAATAAAGTTTTTGCCCACATGCTTTAGGAATGCAATCAGGTGGACTGATATTTATTTTATATTTCCAGTACATTTCTTATGAAAACTGCTGCATATTTTCATAGGACACAGCAACACATCTGAGTTTTTCAGGCAGTTAAAACAAAGCACCTAGGTTTGTTATAGAATGTAACTATCCATCCAAGACAGGAAAATATTGTAATGGAATTCAAGTTCCATGTTTGACTCATCAGCTGACTGATGAGAGGAAATGAGAAAGCCCTTGAAAATAACACCAAAACTATCATGTTTGATTGCAAAAGATTTCCCAGGCCTGGGTACACCAGAGTGAGACCACAACTGCTGGTAATATCTGAACCAGGCATGCCAGAAGAAAAGCCTTATAAAGGCCTTTCACTTCAGAAAAAAAAACTGCCATTGATACCATGGAGAGTAAATGCAAAAAGAAAAAAACCCACTATTTGATTCACTAAAAGATATTGCCCATGAGTGTTTACTAGAATATCTGAATAGTACGAACAGCTCAAAGAGAGAAAAATTAACTTGAAAAATAAATAAGGAGTTGAAACTGGGGTGGGGTAGGGAAGGGGGGAAGCAACAAACACTTCAGTTCCCTGGAAGGAAAGGAAAAATTTTAAAGAATATTAATTACAAAACAAAACCATTTTGCACAGATACTAATCAGCTGCATGTTTTGGCACTGAAAGCCATCCTTTGCATTATAGCCAACTGAGCAAGCGTGATGTATTCTCTGGCAAATTAGTATTCTCTACATAAGTTAAAGCAAGCATCTGGTTTACTAAAATGATCCATATGCTGCTTTATTTACAGTCAAGTAGCTATGTTCACCTTTCATTTTTCCTGTTTTTCCCCCAGCTCTTCTCCAGCTCCTTTATGAATTTATCTTCCCAGAGGAAGAACAGTTTTGCTGTAATCATTATCACTGGTGCCCATAGTCTTTGCCATCCAGAAACCATTGTTGCTACTACCCATACCTGCCTTGTCCAGTGACAGACTGTCCTCATCCTGTCCTGTCACAAACAGTTGCTGTTATAATTCCCAACCCATATCACAGAATCACAGAGGGGGTAAGGTTGGGAAGGAGCACTGTGGGTTGTCTGGCTCAAGCTTTTTGCAAACACTGAACACTTGCCTGATGTTTTCTTAAGACTTATTTTTTCCTTTTTTCCTTTCCAAAACACACCAAAGGTCCAAGTTCACTAAGATCTGGCATAATTCTGGGCTTGTTTTTTGGGTTTTTTTGTTAGTTCTTTTTTGCCAAGATAGGCCAGTTTTGAGGGAAAACGAACAACAATTTCTGAAGCATGAGAGGAAATAATCTTTCTGAGGTTCAGGGCAGGAGTGTGGGGGTGAAGTTGTATTTTTCCAATTCAAGCCAGGAATTAGGCTATAAAATGCAGTGAGGATCAATTCATATCTGAGCATACCAAGGCAAAAGCAATGGATACAAATAGCTGCAAATTGAAAATGCAGTCAGAAATAGGTGACCTTCCCTCTCTCCCCCTCATACTCCTCTTCTTAAGCTAAGTGGCAAATTTCACAAAAAGAATCTTCACCTTGTTCTCCTCAGTAACTACTTCACTGCCCTGTGCTCAGCACTCCCTAGCTGACATGGGACTACAGTGCTCCTACAGCCCGAGGTCGGAGCCAAAGGCAGCAGCACAGCTGGCTGGAGCTTCGCTTCCCAGGCGCTGCAGGGTCACAGCTGGAGCAAGCAGCTGCGTGAGGAAAATAAAGCTGCTTGTGTAGGTGTGTGCACAGCGTGCAGTGTGATGGTGGTGAGCCCTTGGGAGCAGCTTTGCTGGCTGTGGCAGGAGCAGCTCGCTGAGCTAAGAGCCTTGGCGTAGCAGCTGCTCTAAACATTGCCCCTGCTGCTGCTGCTGCGCTGCCACCCCTGCTTTCAAGCTGCACTTCAACTAGACACATGCAAGGCATGCAAATAAGCTGATTGTTTTTACCTTGCTCTCATACTGGCGTGAGAAAGAAAGACGAAAAAAAGAAAACAACAATACGGCATTAATTGTAGCAAATGGTACTTCTTGTATTGTAGATCCGTGATACTTATTAGCAAGGTTCAGCCATTTCACAGTGAAGCAGGTGTACATCATTTACAAACAACATATAATAAAAGGTGGGATTCTATGAAGACTATCAGATTATAACAATTAAGAGGTTTACTCTGCAAATAGCTAGCTTAAATGTAACACATCAGAGGGTTTTTGTAACTTGATACTATACTTGGTCACGAGCAAAAGCAAACCATGTAAAAGAATCTGGCAGAACTGACACGACCTGATAATTACAAAGTCATGGATACCTCAGTGTCTATTGTTTGCAGTAGCTCAGCTTTGCCCTAATCCTCCTTTCACTACTTTTGATTCTAATTTACCATAACGTTAATCTTGCCTCAGGCACTGACAAATCATAGCTGTAGGCAGAATGGTTACCACAGGTCAAAGTAGCTGTGGTACACTGATTTTCTGGGCAGCCACAAAGGAAGTGGAAGATAATTGCTCTAGACATTTTGCTATGCACTGGTGTGATTTCACAATTACATAATATAGTGTTATATTTCATGAGTAACAGAGATCTTAGATCTTCTTATTGCTGGGTGATTTGACATCAGAGGTCAGTGATTATCCTAATAAATTAACAAATATATCCATTCTTTTAGTGGCAGAAGAGTCTGTGGATTAAACACAACAGTTCCTTGTGCACAAGACCACTTCAAGGCTCTCATTATGTCACATAGTTATAGCTGACATAGATTAATGGGCCTGCTTCTGTGTTGCTCATCTGTTCATTGTAGCACAGAATTCTCTTGTTCCTGTTATTGCAAAACTGTTGAATATTCATTTAAACTTTAAGTAAGTTTTTTGGTCTATTTAAAGCCATGAAAGAAAGTCACTAAATTCAAGAATCTGTTATCCCATTTCTTTAGTTTATTTAGGCTGAAGTTAACATTTATGAATATTACTACCCACTATTTAACAAATAATTACTAGGAATTTTATTTGTGTAGGAAATTCAGGATCAGACTTCTGATGGAAAAATATTTCATTCTGCTTACACTAAATATATGAAGAGTATCATGTCACATACTTTTAAGTCCTGAATGCAGGAGGAATTTTATCTAAGGAGACCAGGAACTAAAATCTACAAATAATCTAAAATTATATCTAAGTAAAATATGTTAATACATATTTAAAGTATACTGACACTGATTATGCAAAAAATATGGATACCCATTAAGCAGTAATCCCATGTGGAGTAGTCTGTAGGTCAATTCTTCTACTCATGCACAAAGTAAACACTTGTCCTTAATTTTGTGAAGGTATTGAGCCAATTCTCTGAATCTGCAGTCACAAAATCTATGCAAACAAATAAATACTTAAAGAGTCAGTTACATCATGGCTCTTGCACTGAATCAGAAAGATGTACTGTACTGCATGGGCCATTTCCATTGCATCTGTGTAAGGTGAGCTGTGTGAAATACAAACCATATGCAAATAAAGCACTATTTTGCTGTGGCAATACAGGGTACATTGGGAATTTACCATACACTTACTGCAAATGAACGTGAGAAATAAATGCAGAAAATAAGATTGCATTAAATTTACATCACCTTACTAAGACTAAAGAAATTCGTTTGAGCCACATTACCTTAGATTTCTCAGGGCTGGCAATCCCCCAAAATATATTTTCTCGTGCCCCTTTAAGTTGAGTCCAAAGTGGCTGCCTGTAGAAGTTGTTGCTATGGTCTCTTCTTCATTGGTGTCTATGTCTACAATTGATATGTTGGCTAAAAGACATTTGAGATTAGTTACAAAATATCTGTCATGAACAATGCCTTCATGTAAGAAACCAACAGAAAAATATTTGAAGGGTTAGCAGGTGAGGGAAGAGGCAAGGCTGTATTTTGCAATTAAGATACTGGATTTCCACATTATCAATTATGGGCAGGGGAAGAAAGCTGCCCTTTCCTCTGTTTCCATAACAACTTGAAAAGCTATAGCAATTCTGTACACTTTATTTTTATATATTCTCTAAACCTGTTTCAATTTGGTGCCTTCCTTGTGTCACTGTAATTTGGAGCTAACACTTCAGGACACAGTCATGACAAGAGATCATTTTACATTTAATTTGTGATCTCAGTCCAAAGATTGCCTCTTGAACAGGATTTTTTAGTGTAAAAGTTTGTTAAGCACTGTTATTATGTGCCTTAGAGACTGGTGATCAGTCACTCTAAACCACTTTCAAACCCAAAGCAGTCAGTTGCTGTCAAGTCCAATCTCAGTCTGGAGTCAGTGATGTGCCATCTACAACCATCCTATTTAGGTGCCTGTTCCATGCATATTTTTAATGGATGGATTAATACAGAATATAAAGTTCAATAAAAGAAATAAGACTCAGTGAAAAATGCTGAGCAAGCCCCAAGATATGTAGGGATGAGAAGAAAGGATTTTTCTTCCTTCCTTGAGAATTGAATAGACAGACTTTCTGCTACACCTTACCAAAACCAGATTCATTTTCCTTTCATTTCTGTACCTGTATCTTCTTTATAAACACATGATGCTTGAATGCTATCGATAAATTATAATTCCATGACATTGTATTTTATATTAATACCTCCTGGCTTAAGTATGAACTATGATAACTGGCTAGCAATAAGACATTCCTTCTCTAAAGGTGTAGCAAATCTGCAAGTGAGATTATTAAATTATTTTGGCCACTGTCCCAACTCCCAAGTCTACTTCAGCCAAATGACAAGGAAGAGGGACTATGTGTGAGGTGTGAAGGCCAGGTAGAGAGCTGGCACTGCAGGGGCCAGAGGCAGAGGAATGTGTTTAGGGGCATGTGGTGACCCTGAAGATTCAGCATGCAGTAAAAATTCAAACTGCAAAAGCACAGAGTATGTCACAGTTGCCATAAATAATTAAAAATAAATAAATAATTTGGCTCAGGTAAGATTCTACCAGCCCTATAACCAGAGTTCAAAACAAAAAAAAGGGTTTTGCCATCATGATAACCAGTATTCTTTGTGATCTTATCAGATTCCACCACTTCACATTTTGTACCAGTAACACGTTAAAGAATTAGTAGAATTTCTGGAGATGTTCCCAGTTGTTTCCATGCAGATTCAGTTCATGACACAATGCACATTATTAGGGAAGATAAAATAGCGGTGTTTGTCTGGTTAAATACTGTACCATCAGTACTAAACTCACTGCTTTTTTTAAGCACTTTGCTACATGCTGAGCATGAGAGGAGTGTACAGCATAAAAGCTATTGCTCTCTTAACAAAAATCACACATGTGTTTCATGATTTGGGACATCAGGGAACTGATGAATTCTTTTTTCCCCAGTCAGAAGAATTTTAGAATGCAATTTATGACTGTATAAAAAAATTATGCCTGAAAAATAGGGCACCTGTTCATAAAGTGCTATTTGACAGTGCAATCACTCACACACAATTAACATACACCTATAATCTAAACAAAAGAAGTTGCTAAACCAGAAGAATTTATAATTCCCACAGTATCTTCCCTGTGATTAAAAGGTTAGGTGTACTGGACAGATAACTAGAAAAGTCATGATGCTGAACACCACAGGAACTTACCTTGCTTTTGAATTCTTGACAGGGTGAAAGATTTCCATTTGCCATCATTATGATTTTGGTTGCTGACAACTGAAGCTGTACCTGAACCCAGATCATAGCTGACCTTTACACGCCCACCACTGAGCTCTACACTCATGAAATCCTTCTGTTAATGGAAAGGGTTAGATACATCAATATGATTCTTGTCCATTTTGATAAGAGGCATAAGACATTAAATAAACACTTTTTAATTCTGAGTGACTATAGAAGACATTTTTCAAGGTTTAAAAAAGGCCACAACTTGTCAATTTACTACCCAGGACTCTCATGTATGAAAGTCTGATGCCAAACTCTTTTTTTCCCCTTATATTCTCTTTTGGATTGCTAATTCAGTTGGAATTTTGCTGGTGTCTTAGTTGGAGTTTTGATGGGATAGCTGTACTTTTATTTTAGATTGAAGATAAAAATGGATCTTATAATTACCTGAACCTAATACTTAGCTTAGAGTGTATGTTTGTACTGTAATTAGTGTATTTATTACATACCTCAGCTAGATTTAAACTTGCAAGGTAGAAAACAAAAATAGTGAAGATGGTAAAGTGGCATGTTTTACCAGATTTCCAGAGTAATCTACAGAAGCAACAGAGCAACAGAGAGATGAAGATAAAGAAAGCTATGAACACTCTTATTTTCATCAACCACTGACACCAGTATCCAAGCAGCAACTGGAGATGGCTGACTGGAGCAACGATATATGCTGCACTATCTCCAGAGAAAGAGCTGGCAGGACACAAAGAGGAAAACAAATAGCCAGAGAACCAGACAGCATGAAAGCCATTAGGTAAGTAATGGTGGAACTATGACCCAGGATGCAAATGTACCAGAGAAATTTTTGTTATCATTTTTCTCATGGCCAGTTCCACCTCTTCTCAGAGTAAAACTGAGCAAACTCAGTATTTGAGTGCTTAGGCATGTCTATTCATGCACCATTAGAAAGAGCATCCTCCAAGTTTTTATGTGGTGGGACAGCATCATAAGAGACAAAATATACCAGGGACCAGTTGCTTGTGTTTTTGAGATTTCAATTAAATATTTTTGTCATAGAAAAAAACATAAGTCAACAATAATTATAATCTAAAATAATGACATTAATTGTACTTTCAATATTCAATTATAAAAGTTCATGAGAAAAACCAACTAAATATTTCATTATCATAATAAAATTCTAGCTTTTGCTATCGTCAGTCAGAAGAAGCACCCTTCTTGAAAATTCCAGCTTTTTGGATAATTATTTCCAAAATACAGAAATCTGAAATAAGACTTATTTACACAAACACAGTTTTTGTAAAATAGCAAGTGCTCAGTAATTCTTCAAGTCATCAGTGAAAACTACTGTACATAATTTCTGCCTCATAAGAAAAGGATAAGGGAAAGACTCTGCTCCCTATCAGTCATGCAAATCAGTCTGGATCAGAGATGCTAAATATGAGTTATTCAGATATGGACAGGTATCTTTATAAATAATTTCTTCCTGTTATCCACACACATTTGATACTGTGTGTGAATAAAAACCTTAAACAACTTTACAACTAATGTTTCTATTCTCTATTTTAGCTGTATGAGACACCATTGGTAGATATTGGAAAAACATGATCACTATTACATCTTATTTATTGCACGAGTCTCCCTATAAACACACTCAATAAAACAAACATTCTCTTTATATGAGTAGGATTTCTATATGACTCATCTCTTCCCATATTCCCCCTACCATCACACTATGATATTTTAAACTATGAAAAAACAAACACAACTGAAAATGTTCACACATATAAACATCTGGGATAAAGGAAAATTAATTAATAATTTCAGAAAAGCTGGAATTATTTCCAGACTAACATAATGATCCCCATTCATACTACATTATTAGTAGTAATGTTGACTACCTAAACATTAGGTAGTCAACCTCCACAGTACATCACTGTTTTCACTTAGCCAGCAGTGAAGCATCATACCAGGCAACATCATACCAGGGTAGTGGTACCTTAAATTACTACTTGTTTTCATGATCTGATAAATTCAGTGACTGCAAAGATGGCATGAAACCTGCAAGGAGCAGAGAGGTAAGAGCTGGTTGTTCTTACCAAGTCCTCAGTAGCAAGATACATCATCAGAGCATTTGATGAGAAGGTCCTGAACTTGAACATGACTGTGGAAATATTGGGGTTCCAGCGGATTGGGCGGCTCACCATGGCATAGCTGTCACCATCAAACTGCACTGTTCCTTCACCGTCTGCCACCTGTGGGCTGAAAAGAACAATTCCAATTTTCTTTTGCTGTGTGAAGTTAAAATAAAAAGTGCAGGGCTAGGGAAATGTGGGCACAGTTCCTGGGAGTCTTCCTGAAATTGGCTCGATGTCTTACCAAACCTCCCACTGACAGGGACAGGATTTCCCATTCTTTTTGGAGAATGTAAATGCCTTTTTTTTGTGGGGGTCTCTGCTCACTACCTTGGTGCCTGTGAAAGCCACCTTGAGGCACTGCACTCTGCCCCATGGCACATAAGAAGTGCAGGCACCCACACCACAGCTGTCCATGAGACTCTGTTCACTGTGGTTCTCATGCTCTCTCATGCTTTGACTCTTTCTGGTTACTGGTGGCCACGAGCCTTTCTATCACAGCCCTGCCACACCAGCTCAGTTCTGGTAACTCCCTGATCACACTTACAACACAGACTGGCTGCTTCCCCTCTCGGTGGAATTGCAATCTAACTTTTGTTGCATACAGACTGGAATTTGATGGCTGCTGTGGAAATTCCTGCTTCTTACCACTGAATGTAATGTCATTGCAGCCAGGTTCCCTAAACAAGCACAAGAAGCAGTCAGTGCTTAACCTACCTGACGGCACACCCTTTGCAGTCGCCTTCGATATCTCTGAAATTCCAGAGTCCTATGGGTTTGCTGTCTAGAAAGGTTTCACCCATGCAGCCAGTGAAGGTGGTGACTCTTACAGCATCTGACTTCTGCAACAGAGAACACAAACCTCCTTAGAGTTGAATTTAAAGTGATTTACTGCATCTGAAAACGTAACTGATATAAAAATCATAAAAATAAATACCATATAAAACTCCATATAAATTCATATCCCCCCTCCCCCTCCAAGATGTTTGCAATATTTTAAATATCAAGAGTATTATTTAGTCTGAGAAGCCCTCCCACAGAACAACTGATCAGTGAAAATGTGAATTGAACTTTGTATCAGTCTGAATGGGAAAGACCTTTTAGATTTGAGACTCTTGGGAAGGCCTAGGGAGAACAAGTACTGAAGAATAAGGAGCTGCTTTGGCTTCCACCATCAGTTTTCCTGAGCTGGCTGCTCTCACCTCTTCAAGGCCTAGCTGGGTTTTCATTTCAGACTTTCAAGAAAGGACTATGAGCAATGTTACCCTCAATGCAATAAGCAAAGATTTTATCTTGTAATGCTTGAAAGCCTGAAAACTGAGCAGACTGTCCAAGCTAAAGACAGACTGAGAGCTCAACTGTTACACCTGTGATTTGGATGCAGAAAAAAGTGCAGAGGGCAAAGCAATTAAAACACGTCCCATCAGAACTCATTAAGCTAGGGTCATGCACATAGAGTAATGCTCATTAGAACATAATATGGCACCATGATGAAGGCAGTAAGAGTTGACAGTACACAGAGTACTCTGCTAAAAATGATCCTTCTAAAAATATCCTGATTCACTTAAATTTCAGGTCATCAATATGAGCTGATTAAAAATCTATACACTTAGCTATTAGAGATAGACAAGCACCTGCTGTTTTTACAGCAATTACAAATATTAAGATCTTGCAAGAGAACATGGAGAAGTGCAATTTGAAAATACTCAAGGAAAAGTATGACTCAAAAGACTTAATGTGCTACTGATATTTCCCAGGGTAATTGGATAGGTTTTAATTAGCAACAAGTATGAACTTAATGTCACTTCTAAGAAATTCATGACATCTAAGTATCACAGTCTACAAGTCAAATGAAAGATGCTTTTAAAAACTGAAAATGAACTTTCTTTTTGAATATACTGCAGAAATGCGTGCAAAAAGGGATGTGGACAACACTGTAGGACAAATCTAAAGCATTCCAAACCCCAATAATATGAAAAGGCAGATTTCTGCGTCAGTGGCCTAAGATATACCAGTAACCTTGATTAAATGTCCAAAGAGCTGCACAGTTTTAGAAAAGTCTTGGTTAAGGTCTTCATTTTGTGAGCCTTACAACTGTACCACATGATGACAGAAATTGCCCCAAAAAATGAAGTTATATTTTAATTCAGAGACTGTATTTGAACAAAACAAATCAGACAGTGTTTAAAATTCTACATTGCAAGTATACCAGCCATACCAAACTTAAAAATAGACTGCCTTCCTATTGCTACCCTTGTCTTTATTTACCTGGAGAAAAGAAGAATTCAAGAAAATTTTCCTGACTAAAATGAAAAAATAGAGTTCTTCAGAAAATATTTGGACAACCCTTACTGAGATTGAAAACAGCTGTTCTGACATCAAGTTTTGCACTTCAATTTTTCTGCGTATTTTATTATTTCAGCACTTGAGGACATATACAAACTTGAGAGTAAAAAAAGTTTGGTGAGTTCACTATTTGGGAATGTCTAAATTTTAGCTTCTTTTCAAATGCTAAAATATTGATCAGGAACATAATAGTTAAATAAATTGTTTTGTAAAGAATGCCATTGGAAAATAAGTGCTAATTAGCTTTTATTTGAGAAGTTTTTTTTAAAGATTTCCATCTATTCTATTTGGCATACATCTTCTATTCATCTCATGAAGTTTAGGAAGGTAGAAGATATCACTAGAAAAATGAGCAGAAAAAGAAGAGAAAATAGATCGGGGTAAGATGCAGATATCTGTAGGGGAACAGGGAGGGAAACTGGAACAAAAATGAAGAAAATAAAGCAGAAACACCAAAAGCAGACTGCAAAGGAGGAAGTGATACTGTGAATACATAACAAAGGAAAAACCCCAAGTGCAAGGGAAAATATGTTATATACATTTATACATTGTCAGGAGATCAGAAATGTACGGAAACAAATAAGCTCCTGTCACTAAGGAACCAGAAGCCTGCCAGGGCAGCAGTGTGTCCAAGGTAAAGCATCCATCTATCCAGCAGGAATTAGTCATTTGGGCTAAATGCTGCATCAATCCAGTCAGCTACAGGGCTTCTGATCAGAAGGTAACATCCTGGGCAGTGAAATCTCACACCTGTGCACCTCCTTCTAGGCAAATCCCAATAACCTTTCACAAGTGCAAGTGTGCTACTTGCAATTAAAGCACCTGCTACAATGACACCAAGCATATTAAAATTTACTATTTCTATTTTAAGCAATAACAAAATTTGTCCACACAAATGGCCAGCAAACACAGTAACATCAGAAAAGGCATTACCTTAATTTTTTCTGTTAAACCACCAACAAACAGCACAGCATTAACATCCACATCCAGAATGGTATATCCAGGTGGGGAGACAGCACTGAATGTGGCTGGCACAATGCTGGCTTTGGGACCATCCAGAGCTCGCACCGATATTGTGCCATTTTTCCCAGTCCTAGAGATTTAAAAAAAAATAATTTAAGCATACAAAGTCAGTAGTTACACAAACATAGGAAAACAATATTTAAATAGTGCCTTTCAACAGAAACACACGACTGACCTTATAATGCTTCATTTTGATACAAATGAATAGACACTTATGCCTGCATAAGCTAAAGACATGATCACAGAACCAGATCCTTTCCTCGCCTTAATGTCCTTTTTAAACAAAATTCACTACACACATGATGTGGACATAGCATTGACTAAAACAGAATTTGCATTTCCTCGGTGGAGTTGTCAGGCTGCTTTTTGAACAGGTACAAACCCCATTGTGTGTTTAAGAATATTACTTCATTGTCCTTTATGAATCACATCAAATATTGATGGCAACAGAACAGTAATGGACTTTGCCATTTATTAACAGTTTCTGCATCAGTTTGTTTTCTACTCCTTTGGTTATATTAATGTAGTAAGTGGCACAGAAGGAGTTTGCTGACATAGTTTTACAACAGAAGGAACACACTGTGGAGAGATATGATTTCTGAATCCTCCTTCTGAAACTTCTTATAGATGGGTCTCACATTTACCGGTTTGCAGCCACCTGGGACATCCCCAGGTGAAGAGGAGTGTTGGTATATGATTGAAAATGGCTCCCTCAGAAGTCTTGGGTGAATTCTATCCCCATGCACTTGTATGGGTCTAAGGTGCAACTTATAGCAGAAGGTTTACTGATGTGAAGCCCTTTAAGGGATAAAAGTAATAATTCTTGAAAAGCTAAAAGCTGCTAGAAACTTTTTTTAAACTACTGAAATGTGATGCTTTCTGAAAGTTATTGGCACTTCCAGTCTATATTGTGCTGAAATCAGGATTAGTTTAAAAACACTCAAGTGCAATAATGCAAAAGTCACTGAGCAGACTGACACTTTTTAGGGTGTCTAATAATTCACAAATAGTATGGATGTCTTTCATCTTCAAACAGACCGAAATGCACACAATGGAGTCTCTTCTATAAATAATTCTCTCTTATTTAAGGAGGACAATGGAGCTTAAAGAAAGATCTTGGCTAACTTGACAGCAAAAAGACATTGCTACCCTGTGCATGACAAGTTATCAGGTTATGACAAGTTAACAGTATCAGGAAGATACTGTTCTAGTGATAGTCAGCTCTGTAAAACTGGAGGATTACAGAGGATGTATCAGCACTATGTGGCTGATACACAAAATGACACTGAAAGGACACTAAATTATAAGAAGCTGGCAACTTCCTTGAGGGCAGACAGGCCCTGCAGAAAGACCTCGACAAACTAGTGAGATGGGCAATCATCAGCTATATGAAATTTAACAAAGGCAAATGCAGGATTCTGCACCTGGGATCAGTTTGTATATATGGACTGCGGAATGAGAGGCTGGAGAGCAGCCCCATGGAAAGGGACCTGGGGTTCTGGTCCATGGCAAGTTGAACATGAGTCAGCAGTGCCCTGGCAGCAAGGAGGGCCAGAAGTGTCCTGGGGACATCAGGCACAGCATGGCCAGCTGGGCAAGGGAGGGGATTGTCCTGATCTGCTCTGCACTGGGGAGGCCCCACGAGTGCTGGGGGCAGTTTTGGGTGCCCCACTATCAAAATAAGACATTAAAGTATTAGAGAAAAGTCCAAAGCAGGGCCATGTTCAAAGCAAGAATGGTGAAGAGTCTGGAGGGGAAGCTGTATGAGGAGTGGCCCATGTCACTTGGTCTGTTCAGCCTGGAGGAGACTGAGGGGAGACCTCATAGCAGACTTCAACATCCTCACAAGGGGAAATGGAGGGGCAGGTCCTGATCTCTACTCCTGTGATCAGTGACAAGACTTGAGAGATCAGCATGAAGCTGAGTTGGGGGAGGTTTAGGTTGGATATCAGAAAAACTTTTCCATCCAGAGGGTGACTGAGCCCTGGAACAGGCTCCCCATGAAAGTGGTCACAACACCAAGACTGCCTGAATTCAAGAAGTGTTTGGACAACACTGTCAGTCGCATGGTGTGTCTCTTGTGGGTGTCCTGGGTAGGGCCAGGAGTTCTATGAAAAATTAGTGTAAAGACATGAAGTGTTTGCTCCTAAGGAGAGGCAGGATATAAATGAGATGACTTTAGCAAGTCATCAGCATTAAATTATAAACTACCATGTAGTAAACTCTGCTCCTTGACCCCTTGAAAGTGCAGAAAATCTTTGCTGAAAAGCATGGCTTATATTTGCTGTGGTACTTTAAGACTGAATTCTTGCTGAACTAAACTGGATGTGTCTATAGCGAACTTGTGATTCAGGCATCCTTTATCCTCAAAAGGGCACTGCTTAAACTGTCACTGACAGTCAAAACAATGGTAATACTTAAATCACAGTTGATTAAAATCACAACTAATCAGGTCCTGCTCCTAACTGAGGCCTGCTGAAGTCAAGTAACACTGATCTAGTGAGTCTCAAAAATATTCTCTCGTCCATCTGACTGTGTCACAAAATTGAATTATTTGTATGTTGTAAATCTGCTTTAAATAATTTTGTCATATACTGTTATGCTAGGTTTTCCTTTGTTAATTGATACTTGGATTGATTGCAGTTCTTGATGCCAATCAGATTTGCTCCTGTAAGCAGGTAAATAACTTGTAAGTGACGTTTGCTAAACTCCTGTACGATCAAAGTGTAAGGAATTCCTTTAGAAAGTCCTATAGGAATAAACAAATTTTACTTCAATTTCATTAAAAAAATTCAAGGTATTTCCATTATAACATCTGAATATACAATAAAATGCAAAGGATCAGTATGTTTTAAATGAAAAAGGTGATGAAAATTAAAAGTGTCCCTGAAAAAGTGATGCAGTAATTCTCAATTTAGTCTAACTAACTGGAAATTTTGGTGCATGCATAAATTGACCATCTCTGATCATTACTCAACAGCCAGATTTTTCATATTTAGATTTCATTTAGAATGCTAAGTGACCTTGAAAATTTTCAAATCTCTGTGCCACAACATCTCTTCTATTTAGGGACCTTTGGGATTCTTAAGAATGGCTATCAGTCTGTGGTGGGTTTAACACCCTATCATTGTCAATCCTTGTCACCACTGAAAACAATGGCAAAATTCAGTAAGGCCAGAATTTCATCTTATGTCCTCATGCTCCAGCTGCTCAGGCCTTTCTGTCAGGCTGAAAAAGGCTATGGCTGGAACTGAGAAGAAATTTGGAGAAAATGTGTGAGGGAGTGAAATGAATAAAATTCTCCAACAGGTTAGGAAGGGAGCTAGAGCAGAGCTATTAAATGGACTAAAATGTTCAGAGTTGAAGACTCTTCCATGGGGTATGTGATTTGTGAAGTCTGCCTTAAGAATGCAAAACCAGTCCCAAGCTGTTCATCTTAATCCCACAAATCCACCTAATGCCTCTGCAATGTAATTCTCCTAAACACTGCTCTGTACTTCTGATTTGTGCAGCTGTAATCATTCTAAATTGCTGATCCAGCACTTTGTTCAAAACTAATGGCACGCACATCCTATATATCCAGAACAACCAGCTAATAGGTAATGGGCTTTTGTAGGATGTGTGAATTTTATACCGTGTTCTGGCTACATATTCTGCTGAAGCAGCTTTCTTGTAAATGAAAGCCTGGCATTACTGTGTCATGAAGCTGCTTTGGTATGCACAATATGAACTGGTGAAGATTTCAACAATTTGTATTGACCCCAGTTTGTATTTTCCTTGCAGCAAGCTTTCGTTAAGCCAGCTTCTGGAGATTGTGCCATAATTTTATTTAACTCTCTGCTCTGAATGGCTGATTTCTGTGATTTCATTAAATTATTTAAACTGAATGCCATTTCCTCCTCTGGGAGCTATGCATGTTATCAGAATTAAAGTGCTTTGTTTTCTTTTTCCTTCATTCTCTCCTTTTCTAACTATATTATCCATTCTATGTTTAATACTATGTGAAATTAACTGTAATGATGCAGGAGAAATTACTCAGCTTTCTATCAAATTACAATACAGCTGATGTTATCTGAATTACTAAGATCTATTCAAGATAAAGGCCATAGAGTTATGCAATCCTTATGCTGTGATTACTACACCATATGCCACATGTTTGCTATTTGAATGGAAAATACAAGCTTCAACTAACCAATCTGGGATTTGAATATTTATGTATCTATATTTCTAATGTTCAAAGGCATTAAATAGCTGATCTCAAATTACAAAATATATTTCAATTTTTCAGAGTATCTCCTCCTTCAATTTTCATGAACTGTATCTTTCATAAATATTTCCAGTTTGATGAGACATTTTGCCTATGGGAATGGCATTCTGAGTAAGAATCAAGATACTGCTGTGTGACAGACCATTCACTTGCAGTACTGTATCAATACCAGAAATTCAGAAAAGCTGCTCCTCTTTAAAATTCAAGGAGAAAAGAATAGTAATTATTTGAATGCCAAAACCTGTAACTGATTTTGAAAGTAAGTAGCTGAAGAGGACAATCAATAGAGTGAAAGATAAACAAAATGGAATAAATATAAGGAGTCATAGATTGTTGATTCTAGAGCAAATATGTGATTAAAGTAAATTCTTGACAGAGAACAATTAACATTTCAATAGTAACTGTAGTGCACACACTTTTGGTACTAACAGATGCAAAAAGCCTTTTGTCAAACCAGACTAGAATTTCTCATAGTAGCCATTTTTTTTACAATCTTGGAAGTGAAGTATTTACTTACCTAGAGGCTTCAATCCGGTACCAAAACCCATCATCAATGGTCAGATCCGGATATTCTACCCGTCCAACTCCAGATCCCACATCCCACAGGAAGCTCACCTTGCCTTTGCGCATCTCTATGGCCAAGAAGTCAGTCTACATGCAAAATATGAATATTAGAAGTGACTTCATACTTTAATTAAGAAGTTTTCCAGAACTTTTCACATTTCAGAAGGTCTAATGAGGCATCAGAAACTCACACATAGACAGTAGAGAATTAACTCAGGTTGCTCTAAAATTAGACTCTCTTTTTCCTGTTTTAATTGGTACAAACAAGGAATCTTAAGCTAAAGACAGAGAATTATTTCTCTCAATGATATGCAGCAAATGACTGCCAGATTTACAGAATGTTAATATTGCAGCCATCAATTGAAGGATTTAACTCAGAGGAACACTTTGAAATGTCCACTGGATAGCAGAAAGATGTTGAGATACATGATGCCATTTAGCCTTTTCATTTTATATGAGGTAAATAAAATACATGTTGGAAATGTTGGAAAATAGAATACTTTTCCCATTTACTGAATTATTATTGTTTTTTTTAGAAGTCTGTCTGCTATAGGCCTCATGGGAAACTGAATCATTCACCATTATTATGCTTGAAATTGTAGTCTTGACTTAAAATTACAATAAATAGGAGCTTTGACAGATGCAATATGATTAGCTACTTCATTCCCTAGGGAAAACCCACAACCAACTCCAAAATTATTCTGGTTGCACTGTGAATTTTAAAGCTCTAATGTAGTTCATGTACAAGCCTGTTATTTCATATCTAGTTAAAATAAGATGTATATAAATAATTTGCTGGTCATATTTTAGAAACTTCTATAGGAATACCAAAGACAGTAAATGTCTAGATTATTTTAGACCCTCTACTACTGCTTTGAAGCCTCTGGGTGAAAGAAAAAGCTTTTCTCATCTTAGTTATTTGTCAGTAGCCTGATTTGATCGAGCAACTCTGTCATGAAAGGCAGGAGACAGACTCACAAACTTGGCACTTCCAAGGTAAAAAAGCAGATTGTCAGCAACTACAGTCTTCACATTGACAATGACAGTGTTGTATGTTCCCTTCTTTATTTCTGGTCTGTACGTGCGAATACAATTGCCTCCAGAGGACACGGACACTTTGATCTTCAAATAAAAGCAAAACAGAAAGAATTCAGTGCACTGCTTATTATTCTAGAATTAACCATAGATGCTTCTAAATAATTATAAGATTTTTCTTTCCTTCACATTTTTCTGTTACATATACTAGTGAGTTGCTTGGATATGCAAAGAAGGTAGAAAATTAATTTTTTTTCTGGGATTATTTAGTAAAAGGAAATAAAATCTCTTTTTGGAATTCGCATTTAAAGGACGAACTGTGTAGATTAAAAATTGCTAGAAGATATGGAAGTGGAATTCTAGCAGTACAGATAGTCTATAAGTAGAATATGCAGCTAGAAAAATTAGCAGCATTCCTGAAGGAATTACAGCATATTGCTGTTGGGTAGTCATAATTATCTATTTTTCTCTTGTAACATCTTTGATTATGCCAATTTAAGACATCTTTTCACAATTCTTTTTAAACCAACAGTTATGTCTATCACTGCTTTTACACAGTCCCTAATGGAGTTGGCATTCATAACTAAGTTTTATTTCCACAGCTGAGTGACACGTGCACTTGGATGCATGTCTTAGTTTCCTCAGGCTCTGAGCACAGACAAAAACACTTTATCATTTGCTTTCATAATGCCAGCGCAGACATAAAGACAGTACAACGGTGTTTCAATCCCAGCTAGACATGTTTATGCATTAGTCAAAATGTACATAATGGTATCACCTTATACTTACAGCAAACTCTGCTAAAAAAGAGGTCCATTATAGGACCAAACTCCTAATTTCCTTATCTCAGAAATACTGAGCAGTTAAGTACTTCAAAGCCCTCAGATGGGAGATGAATGTAACAAAACATATCATTACTATAGCCTGTCTTTCTGTTCTGTGCAGATTTCATCACATATGTTGAAAACGTCTTTCACCAGTATCCTACTATTTATCCTATCACTTCTTTCTCAGTATCCTATTATTATGTTGATTATTTTTTAAACTATTTTTCAACTATTTTTGAGGAAAATTGCTCAAGAACCATCTACAAGATTCTTTTTCCTTTTCTATTTAAATCAGAAGCTGAATAATCTCAGTATTAAGCAGATGGTCCTAGAGTTGACAGAATTACTGAATCAGGGAGATGGATTCCAAACTCACTAAATGGACTAAAAATACATTCTTAAGTTCAAATCTTCAGTGCTGCTACTGGACAGAGAAAAATCAAAATTATGGGAAAAGCAGATATATTTCAGATATATTCTGAAATTTCAGTGAGACAGAGATTATGTAATTCTTGAGTAATGTATGTTCTATGAAATTAAATCAGGGGCTTAATATCAGTGCTGAAGGAGAAAAAAAAATCTTGTTTTCACAAAAATCAATGATATTGTGACTTTTCTGCTGTACTATCACCTACAATACTTCTTAAAAATAACCTTTTGAGATCCACTCCTACAGATGTTATTCATTTAACAAGTTCATGTTTTAAATGAAAAAACAAGACACAGAGTAAAAATCATCAGAATATTTTCTTTTTTTATGAGAAATTAAACTCCCTTATTTGCTCTCTTTGCGTATGTTTAGAATTAGAATTAGGAAGGATTCACACTGTAGAAAAGAAATAAAAAGTAGAAAATTAAATCTCATTAGTAATCAAAAAGTCTTTTTTGGGGGTTTTTTTGAGAAATGGGACTTACCGAATTGGCTTGTTTCCGAGCTTGGTTTATCAGCTCTTTTATCTGAGAAATGTTTTTCCCTAAGTTATCCTGGAGTTCTTTGATTGGCTTGATTTTATCTAGCAGGCGATCTGCTTCCTTTTCTAGGTTTTTAACACTGGAATCTGCATCAGCAACTTCATAAGAAAGAACAAGGCAGAGCTTTAGAGAATAGTGTCAGAGACTAATTAGACATTGCAATAATAAAATCCAAGAAAATTCTGCATATGCAGTGCTCAGGAGATTGTATATGCTATGACTATGAGGTACACACAGGCCAGGAAGCTACCTGAACAGAATAAGGCAATTTCAGAATGTTTAGAATCAAGTTAAAGTAGCAATAGCAGCAAACACTCATGTTAAAGCAGGATTTTGAAGATGTAACTATGCTTCAGGTCAGCATGATAGTTATGGAAAACATTTCCTGTAGCAAAATACATTTATGAATTAAGTATTTGCTTTCTCCTTAAAAAAACAAAACAAAAATTTTGAAGAAAAATGCTGGATTAATGAAAACTGGTTGGTTTACATAAGTAATTTCTGAAATTACTGAGCTAAAATTAACTTGAAATGAATTCTTGAACTAACTATAATGGGCACAAATACAAAAAGGTTTTATTGTGATCACAAGCTCAAAATTCTCTATTTGTAATGAAATCAGATTTAAAAACAGTGACAGAAAACTGCAAATGATTTTCTTGTTTCTCAGGTGAACTAAATAATTTTACTGCGTTATTTTTGCTTCTCTTTTTCTTTAAGCCTCAAATGCCATTTTGGCCCCTCAATATACAACTAGTGAATAACACCTTCTCTTTGACAACTCATCAGCAGATCTAAGGATTGCAACAACTGGCTCGAATGAGGGTGTGGGTTTTTGTTGATGACACTGAAAGGTACAAACATGCATTTACCAGAAAGATTCATATTACATGAAAATAATAGTAATAATAACAGCAATAAAAATAATGCTTAGATAAAGCATGAAAAACTGCACATCTAGTTTTTTGACCCAAACACTCATACCAAAACCTTCAAGATGCTTCTTAAGGTTTCATGTAAGTTAAACTAGCTACCAAGTCACTTTAAGTTTTCAAAAAGTAACTATTTAACTGAATGAATGAATGTGAAACACAGAGGACCATGCAGAGGCTTTGGTGGTAAGCAGTGAGTCATTGTTTACTGGAAAATGCACGTAATAAGCTGCAAGTAAGAAAAACATACGTACAGATTTCTTCAGGCAAGATATGGAGACAAAGAAAAGAGAAAAAACAGAGGATAACATAAGACAATGTTTTGAAGATCTAAACAGAAATATAAAGTAAAGTAAGGGTCAGGATGAATCTATAAATAACTTTTTACCTTTTAAATATCCTTTAAATACACATTTCAAATCAATCAAAATGAGAATTCAGCACCTGAATTTTGACATAGAGAGGCTATGTCTACTTTTACATTTAGTCACGAGTGCCAGCCTACTCACTTCATTTGGAATAGTTCACCCTACATTACTCTAATCTCATTCTGTAATCTGAGTATCCATTAACATTTGGATAATGATAGAAGTGTACCTCTGAAGAACTTCTCACAGTTCATATTTATCTGATGTGAAACAGTTTGCAAGTATTAAGACCACTCTTCAATGCAAACAAAATAACAGTGACTGGGGACAATCAAGAGATTAAATTATCACTCAACTAAAGGGCTAATGTACACACAGGCTCAGAATACTTGAGTTGGGACAGATGGCCTAGTCTAGATTCAGCAGTGCCAAGAAATGACTGCTTTAAGACTGCCTCTCACTTGTTTCCCACTACCCTGCAAGAGATCTTACAGTTCTGCTGGTTCTACAACCTGCTGTAATCTAATCGTACTATTTCAATCAATAACTACTTTTTATACTGTCTAAACTCGTGTGCACCCAATGGGAATTGTACTGGGGCTCACATGTATCTCAGCTGATGAGCAACAGGGAACTTGCACTAGGCAGGCAGTGACAAACAGCCATTGGGATTAACTTCCTTCACTTGTACGGCAACATTGCACAGCAACAATTGGCAGAGGATATTTGTCCAAAGGATGAGAATGACAGCCTCCTAAACTATATGTTTTTAGGTGCCCAGCTTCATCAAGATGACAACAATCTGGGGAGCCCAGAATAGCTAAGAAATTAGTTCTTCAGTTGTTTTCTAAAGACACTCTAGTTTTGTGGCTGTATACTCCTATATGAGAGATGGTCTAGCAATCTACCATAAAAGGTATTGTAATATAGAATTAATTTTTATCCATCCTAACCAAAGTGAAAGTAATTGTCAAATTTGATAACAGAATTCACGGCAAAAAAAAAAAGGAAAAAAAGCAGACAAAACCCCATTCCCAGAATCTTCTTTCTTTTTTTAAGCGTCTTCAGTGCTCTACCAGAAATAGTAATGTGTATGAAAGAAGTCATGCATTTCTCCCAGGACTGATTATCTGATTGACTGAAGACAGATTTAGTGTGGGGTATTTTTCTTGAATCAGGCAGTGAATTGCCAGTCAGAATCTTTGATTAGTCACCTCCTAAATACTTTAAAAAGTAATCTGAGGAATAAATCTATCCATTACATGTTCATCCTGCTGACATTAGCTTTTCTTGCAACTACTAGCACTAGTTTTAAGATTTAAAATTCTTTTCATAGAATTGTTAGCCTTCAAAGGGATCTCTGGTCCCTTTTCACATATAAAAAGCCCAGAAAATAGAATTGATAGAGAGTCCTTTTATCACAGCATACCGTAGTAATGCTATGTAAGTGAAATTCTGGAGTGTCCCTGTTTCATTTTGAGACATGAAATGAAAACCGCAAACTGAAAAAAAATCACCACCAAACAACCCAAAAGAGAACTTACTGTTCTTGACTGGGTCCTTCACAACTGCATTTGTTTTGGCCACATCATCTGTAAGTTTACTGTAGTTTTTTCTCAAGCCCAGGAGATTCCGATTGAGGTCTTTAATCTGGGCCAGGACGTCATTTGCAGTATCATTGGCTTGTCTTGCTTTGTCTTTGGCTGCCTGTACCTTTATAGCTGTATCTGTAGGTAGAAAATCATAACTAAATGATTGCCCAGAGTGCAGAAGTGACTTTTTTGAGTAAAGATATATATCTGTGCTCCAAAAAATTCCACCTTTTTTTCTGAAATTTTGGCTCTGAAAAACCCCCAGAATAAAACAGCACCTCAGAAATATGACAGATTCTTCAGTAAACCATTATGATTGTCAGTCCTGACAAAAGAAAGAAAAGTGAACCCTGACTGCCTTTTTTCAACCTATTTAAGTAGTTCTTTTTGGGTCATTATTAGAGGTCATGCAGCTTTCTGGCTGAGTGAAAGTTGGAGTTAGTGTATTACTTTCCTCCATTAGTTCCACAAATTATTTTCAGCCACACCTTAAATTACACCATCCCTGCACATGTGGTGATCTGTCTATCTCATTCTGAATATTTCTGCTTTTATCTGACTATTAGTATAGCAGGGACACAAGAATTATTAGTTTAAGCTGTTCTCTGCTTTCTAAAATCCTTGAACAAGATAGATGACAAGGTCATTTTCTCTCCCTTCCTCATTTGATCATTTTCCTGTTGGACAACTAATTTACTCCATTTTCTTACCCATGCTATTTATTTGCTCTGAATTTAATTCTTAATACTCATCTGCTTGTTTTTATGATTGCCCTTGTGCCAAGAGTAAGGACCCTGTTATTCTAATCTGCCAAGAGTTTATTACATTGCTAATGATTGCATAAGTCATATTACTTTTACTTGTTCCATATTTAGTATTCTGTCCTAAGGTTAACAGGCCTTAGAGGTCCATTTTGGTTGACTGAGACATCTATCTGTGTTCAAGACAAATAGCCATGTCAGTATCTTGACCAAAACCCAAGAAACGGTACATGATGAGCACGAAATATCAAACCATTTATTTTGTGAGTGTTGATTTCAAGGATTATTAAATAGAAACCAGAACTTTTCAGTTAGCTGGAATCTTAAAGCCACAAAAATGTACAAGATGAATAGTAAATTGTTTTTTATGCTAAGGGTTTACTAGCAGTCTGAACCATCCAGACCATCAGAAATCAGACAGAATACTGATTTTCTTCAGAGACTTTTCTTAAGGCGAAACTTTGTTTTATAAAATGCTCCTTGGAGAAAAATTAATAGCAAAACAGATTGGTTTAAAACATTTAATTTTTAAAAACATCCATTTTTTCTTTCGCTATCCATTATCATGAAAGTGTGTTGTAGCTTCCAGTCCCTTGCTACACAATGCAATGTAGCCAACACCCCAGGGCTCTGGGATTTTAATGAGCAATTCAATTAAAAAAAAAAGGCTCTACAGAATGGCAAATGTGCATATGTGAGACACTGAAATGTTGAAGGTTAATGACTCAAGCATTGGTCCATTGGCAAGAGCAGCAGCATGAGGTCAGATAACTCCTAAACTAAGGGGAGGAACAGAGTTTTTTCGTGTGTGATGGGGAAACCTCTGAAGTGCATAAGAACAGCCCAGGTGTCTCACCCATACCAGAGGATGACCAAAACAAAGCGACCTTTGTTTAGCAAAGAGACCTTTTTTGAGCCAAATTAAGAAAAAAGGCCGATAAGAAACAAATCCTGTGGAGCTGGGATAATGCTTTTCATCACGGCAATATCCTCCCTTACACAACTGACTATGGTGTAAAACTCACCTGCCTGGGGCATGCATTGGGACATTCACACACAGGCATGAAGGTGTCCATCCCTTCTGAGAAGACCTCACTGGCCCAACTATACTGGCAGGATGTAACAGCAGTTATGTCTTAGAAGGGGTCATGAACCACCAGAAACCCCAGACTCATTTCTGGGGTCTTCCACCAGGACAGCACATGAGCCACATGGTTGCATCAAACAGTGTAAAACTACCCTCCAGGGGAGTTCCCACCTGAACCTGAAGATACCTTAACCCACTGAACTTTATGTTGTGTGGGGATTCCCCCATCCTGGATGGAGCAAGACCGTGACCATCACTTTGACCAAGGGACATATAAATTGCAGCAATAAAGTCATGTGGATGCATGCATGTGTGGTGGTATCTTTCCTCTCCACAAACAACTCTTCTTCCTTTTCCTTTTCTCCTTTCCTTTTCTTTTCCCTTCTTCTTTCTCCTTTCCTTTTCCCTTCTCCTTTCCCCTTTCCTTTCCTTTCTATAGTTAATAACCAAAATAGCTACATATCTCCTTTCTACTGCAGCCAAATTGTTCCAAAATTAACCCGCCGTATTTATATGTATATATACATCTATCCACCCACCTACCTGTCTGTCTATCCATCTATCTATCAATCTACACTGGCCATTCAGTGTCATTTCACTCTAATCCACCCCAAGGAATCAATTAACAAGAACCTCAGTCACCCTTGCCTTCAGGGGTGGGCCACAAGTGCACAGCACTTCACAGTCCATTGAGGAAAACCTGTTCCAGGTCTAAGCATTTTACAGGCTAAAAAAGATGTACAACACCAGACAGTGGCTGGAAACGTTGAGAGTGGGGAAGAAAGGTAAGACAAAACCCAGAAAATGTCACCCTCTTTTTCTGTAAAGTCAGTAAGACTTATTCTTCTTGGGTTAAATTACACTGGTGAAATTATAGTGTTTAATTAAAGATTAGCTTTTCACATATAAACAAAAGACTATTTGTCTCAGAGTGTATCATAATTTCTGATATCATAATTACTTTCTTTCAGAAACCTTCTGCAAACTGCAGAGGCATGGTACCTTTTACCATCCCAAAATTCTAACTAATACCATGTAAATATTTTCAGTTCAGTTTTCTCTCACATTGCTCATCTTCGTCTTATAACAGCCAGTGCTCAAAGTAGACCCAGTGTGGACACAAAGATTGATGAGACTAACCTTAAGTGATGGAAAAAGAAACAAAAGAGCAGGACTGAGCCAAATGTTTCAACACTTTTCCAACTTACCGTTAGGAATGGCTGACAGCTTTCCTAAGGTTTCATTCAAAGCTCTCAAGAGAATGGAATTCTTCTCATCAGCATCTTTCAGCCTGTTCTGTGTGGAGTTCAGATCATCACCCTTTTCTATAAAAAATGCACATGATACAGATGCTTTGACTCTATTTTCACTATACTTTCTTTGCACATAATTTAAAATGCATAATAACAAGCAAGCCATTTTTCATTAGAATATTGAATTGTGTAAATAAGGAAGTCCAGCAGAACTGTGGGGTTCACTGATCATCTTCTCCAGTTTCTTTAAGTTCCCTACTTCCATAGCATCTAAATGCTTGAGTTCCTTTCAGTGTTGTATATATTTCTCCTGGGTTGTTTAAAGGTGTGCAGAGGAAAGAACTTGTTATGATGTTATGATTTAGGGAAATTCACACAATGACCACTGATAGATTCACCAGCTGTGATGCTAGTCATAGTTTTGATTCCTAGATTAAGCCACTGCCTTTCTTCTTAAGGTGGTTGCCTGAGCTGAATGACTTGAATGTGGCGTGAAAGAAACATGACCCATTAGGCCAGCTTGCTGTTGCAATCAGAGTTGCTGGAGCCTAGTTCTCTTGGATTTTCTCAAAGATGTTGATGTAACATCCAAGGAAAATACAAGATCACTGATCATCAATACGAGATGAATACACTAAAGACAGGTTATTATGAAATAAACATTCTAAATTCTTTGGGAAAACACCCATTTAGTAAAGAACATTCATGGTTAAGAATTGGTTCAAATCAAAGGACCAGTACAAATCAAAGGCACAGGTGTGTCATATTGAGTACATCACAGTTGAAACTGATGTCCTCATTTACAAGTAAGTTCCTATTTTTCAGCATTTACTTAGAATAAAAATTACGCAGGGTCTTTTGAATTATATCCAGGAGAGCAATGCAACAGTCTCAAAACTGAGATTCCAGCTAAGCTTTATGGCTATTGAAACAGACATTATCCCAAAATTCAGAAGTAAAGTTTGACACAAAAAAACGTAGTTAGTGCTTAAACTACTATTGTAGTGAGCACCTTTCATTATTTCCCTGTATTGATATGAAGCTTGTTGGAACAGACAGCTGGTAATTTCTTACCTTAAAGGCATAACCTACTGGGAAACTAATTTAACATCACTGAGCTTGATAGCTGGAAGAGAAGAATAATTTGTAGAAAAGGAGTTCAGGATGACAAGCTATGACTGTGACCTTCAGGTATGTGACAGGTTATTGAAAATAAACACCTGTGTGGTTCACATTCCACAAATTCTAAAAAAGTATGGTTTCTTAAAATTAGATGTGCAAGAAGCAATTTGTAAAGAGAAAAAAATCAAACAAATTTATATTGCCTACAAGAAATTATTAATTATTTTCCAAGGCTATGGCAAGGCTGAAACAGCACATGCAATTTAAATGAGAACTATACTTTTGTTGTTAGATCTTTTGAAATGCCACTGAGGAAGAAATCTGTTTGCTTTATTTAAAGTAGAGCAACACACAGGGACTGCAGGAATGCCTGGAGATAAGCCTTCACTCCTGCAAAATGCTCTGCAGAAGAACAGGACATTTGTGTGAACTGTGAGAGGCGCAGTTAACACTAGAATAAAATTTGGAAGAATTGCATGTATTATATGATCACTCTTCTCCTTAAAAACAGCTTTATTTTTAAATGACAGGTTATGACCCCACTGCTGAAGGAGGCTACTAGTAACGTGATATAGTTAAACCAGGGTGAACTCATGAGATTCTGGTCTTGTATGCCCTGAGATTTTATCTGAGTTCTTTTCCTGTTAACAATACAAAAAAACCTGCTTTAATTTCCACCATTTAATTCTGAAATGATTTCTTGGTGTTTCTAGTGGAATGTTAGTTTTTATAAAGTGTGTCAATATTTCTGAGACGTTTGACTCATTTATGATGGTGGTGCTCTAACTTTGTAATATACTTTTAAATTATCTCTTTTTCTCCTCTCTACTCTTCCTATCCAGCATACTAATTATCCCCCAGTTATACTTCTAAAGAATCATGTTTCCAGACTTCTGTTTTCAGATTTGTAACCATAGCAGCAAACTGATTTTTATGGAATTTAACAAAAGAAGTTTCCCTAGAAATTCTGAAATTGAATATTGAGACTCTACCTGTTTAATATTTTTTCTTTTAATTCCTCAAATACAGTTTTACTTTGAGAGGGTTTTTTTTTTTTTAGTTACCATAATAAAGCCATAAATAAGTGTTCCTGGAGAGGCTCTTACACAATGAGAAGTGAGCAGATACCATGTCCCGGGGCAGTTTTTCAAGGAAATTGTTAATCTTTCACAGAGATATTAAGTTTTATTTTAAGGTAGTTTCTTATCTTGTAATCCAGATGGCATCTTCACTAAGCACTGGACTAATCTGTTGCATGAATCACAAACTGAACTGACTTCATGTCAGGTTTTCCACATTCTTTTATTAGCATTTATGAAAAAAGCTGTTGCAATGATGTGAAGGCCTAAGATCCTCCAGTTAAGTGCTGATGTTAGTCAAAATACAGGCAGCTACAGTTGAAATTTTTCCAAACTACAGAACCTATCTGACTTGGAAGAGGTTAGTAGGTCTGCACTGAAAGATGCCAGGCACTGTCAACTCTCATTAAAGTGTAAGTTGAGCAGTATCATGAGAAATTTATCTCAATCCTGTTTCCACTTGATTAGCTCTACACAGAGATGGCACAAGATGCCAATAAATGCACTGTTTGTTGTTCAAATCAGGAAAACAAGTCATGCATTCCTGAAATGAAACCCTAAAGAGTAAGCAGGAACCTGAAGGACTTTGCATTTGCTGGTTTGGCTAATATGAACAAAGATTTTCAATTTCTGTTTATATTAAAAAGAGCATTACAGAGGAAAACATCATCCCTTATTCCTCTGCATGAATGGAGTGGAGTCAAATGAAAACAAACAATGCTGTGCACATGTATTTCATCTTAAGATGAACTTAGGAATCTAGTTCAGTGATTTACCAGAGACACACTGTTTTACAAGTCTTTGCAGATCACATAAACAGGTGACACTGGTTAATTGCTGATGATGTACCACCATCATGGTGGAACATACATACAGAGGAACATCGTGGAAACAGGTATGTTCTGACAGTATGGAAAAATGCAGTTTTTCTGCATGAAACTGTCCAAGAAAACATCAATAAGGCTATGCTACCAAATGCATGTATCCCAAAACCAGACTAAAGTTGGAAATCTGCCAAGGAGCAATAAATGCATCTGGTTTTATTGACTGGCGACAGCAGAAATGAACTGACTGTTACACACATCCCTTTCTGTTATCTTTGTGTTACTTCTTCCAAATAGCATTCTTGTTCCCCACAGCCTCATCTTATAAAGAGGAACATGAGTCACAAGCTGAAGTTTTTTTTCCTAAACCAAGTAAGACTTAGAAACTGGCATTAGGAGCAAGCAGGAGAAAGATATGTAATTAGAGAAATGCAGCTAATTAAGTTTAACTTTTAAAAAAGAGTACCTTTAGCACTGACTGCCATAATCTGGTGAATGCAATATGCCAGGTCAGCAGAAAGACAACACAGAGAATACACAAACAAGGGATCTATGGCTGGATATGTTGCCTATCAGCTGGAAAACATTTTAGCTAAAAATATTCACGTGTTGTCCAACAAGACAAGTCCTTCTCAAGTTGTCAATTCTTAAGCAAAAGAAATTGCATTAGCAGAATTTCAGCAGCCACCTGACAGCAGTCTCCAGCTGAAGAGGAGTTTATGCATCTTATTTTCACTTTTCATTGATCAGCAGCATTTACACACTGGTAGCCCAAATTTCAAAATTCCTTCTTAGCCACAGTACTACATACACATTTTGCTTCTCCCATCAGGGCTATTCTTTCTAACTCCTAACCCCACTGAGAGAGAAATGACTAAATCTCCATTTTAATAGCTACTGTCAGAAGCTTTGCTTTGTAAAGACTGTTTCAGCAGTCTTTGGCAGTAATATAAAACATTTTCATGATTAACAGCCATTTTATAACTCAGGTAATTGGCCACAAATCAGGGGAATGTCATAATGTAGGAAGAAAACACTCCCATCTCTATCACAGCCCAGGCTGGATTTTTGGAGTGTATATTAGTTGAGTGGCTTACGGATCTACATTACTTTAACTAATGTACTTCATGTAGTGCAGACAGGGAAATTTTAAGCTAGTGATTAGTTCTGTCTACCAGATCTTTATAGAGTGCCCATTAGCCATCCTGCACTTCCAGCTGAGACTCTGAAAGGGTGGCTTTATAAGGATTCTAAGAATATATCTTTCTATTAGTTTGACACTGAACTCTCAATTTCTCTCATGGGAAAATCAAGACATCCAGAAGGGATTATGTTCATAATACTAATAACATACATTCTACGTTATTCACAATACTAATAATATCACCACTTCGGTGCAAAAGCAGAGCGGGGAATAGAATTCTGTCATTGCATTTTCTTCTTATATTTGCTTCTTATTTTCTTCTGGGCACAGTGTTAACTGATCACCACAGGTCTAGTTGTGGAGCATGGACGTGTTTTATTAGATGCAAAAAGGCATGCTGTTCAAGTTCAGAATGTCTGCCTTTATAAAGCACTTTAAGATGTATCAGAGAGCATTAAAGAAAGTTCCATCTCATTACCCTTCAGTTTGGGGCAAAAACATAGACAAAGATCAAATATGTGCATTTTAAGTATTGCTGCCTGCTTGCATTAAGATTTTTTTATGAATATTTAGGCTGTTTGGACATTTTCTACTGAATTATGAAACTGTTATCAACTTAAATTTTTACTGGTACAACGGTAAAATCGCTTTTTTCAAAACTCTCTGCAGTAATGATTGTAATATATCTTGTCTCAGGGTTAAATTGAACAGTCGTGTGGACACATGGAATTCACATCCATCCTTGTAGAGATACCATTTTAATTTGTCCTTGAAAACAGGGCACTGTGCTTTACTCCACTACACCTGCCTGGGGGGCACAGAGAGCTGTGGACTCCACTCTGAGGTCCTGAGTCTGCTCAACGGAGCGCTGTGCCAGTTGGCCTTCCAGAAAGCATCATTATTTTTTTCCACTTCATCCATGCTACAGAAATGGCATACTGGCCTTTTCCACTAGTCTTGTGATTTTCTGTAACATATTTCCTGAAATATATTCCTCTGGCCCTAAATCTGTACTGAATCTGGAAGCAGAGAGTTGCAATAAAGAAGACCCTTAATATACATCCAAGATTTACTAGTTACTCAGACACATTTCTTTCCCTCAGTTCAGATACAAGAAAATAATCATGTTTTTCACTTTCAAACAGTGTATGACAATGAAATGCAGTTAATGACCTCATGAAACATTATGCCTTATGACTTTATTAAACATTATGTTTACTTGTTAACTAGCTCTGCAGTTGGAAATTCTAGAGCTGCCAAAACTAAATTAAAGTGTAGTAACAGCCAAAAGATGACTAAGCTGTATGGATCACCTCCTTTATGCTGTATGCTCTTCTTAACATATCTCCCAGGAGGCCAAAGAGAATTTCGTATGCAGAAACATGGAAGACAAGGGTCTATTATGAAAATCTGTCTTGATTCTAATAAGAAACTTTCTTAGTTTGCTTAAGCTGCAGGATGGGGAAGATTCATGCCTCATCTCTGACAATTTCTTGCCCTTACTTTTGCCCTTATTATAATTAGCAGGAGAAGACCTAAGTTCCCTCCTCCTCAACTTTTTGTCCAAGAAATGGACAGAGGGGACAGGAATTCTTGTGCAATGCCTAGACACAAAACAGGAGAATCTTCTTCATCGACACACTGTCCAATTTCAAATCAGGTAACAAATTCTACTTTTTTCCTATATGCCTTCTCCATACCAGAAGCATAGCAGTCTCACATTTCCCCCCTCTATTTAGTGGGTCTGAATGCCATATACTGCACATACCTTTAACATCACTTTCTAACATCTTGGCTTTGTTAAGGACCCTGAAGCTTTTCTGAAGAGAGCTCCTGGCACCATCCTTCAGTGATCCTTCAGGACCAGATGTCTGTAGACAAATAAACAAAAGGAGTGTCACACATAAGGAAAGTCTGAGGTCATAAAAGACATCTGATCACTACCTAAGTGAACAGGCATATCAGTGGGCTCTGAATTACATCCCATTGCCATACTATTAGTCTAAGAGAACCAAAATAAAAAAAAATTCTAAATATATTTTTTTTAATGGAATGTCAGATCCCCTTTGGAATATCAGAGATTATTCAATAAAGAGAGACAATGCTTACAGTATTAAAGAAATGTATTTAACTCTAAGAGCAAAACTGACCAAAACCAACCAACAAAGCATATTTCAACTTAAAATACGTATTTTTCCTTCCATACAATACAGTACTTCTCTCTAACTGCAGCTACAGAAACTTTAGAGCCCAGACTGGATCTGATGACTCTAATAATGTCAACTGAGATTCATTTGTGGTTAAATTATAGAATTATAATTACTATGTGAGTAAAGAAATAAGAAACAGAGTTTCAAAGAAGGGCAAACTGCAGTTAATCTGAAAGAATTTTATTATTAAGTAACTATCCTTCATCATATCATGCAACTTAAAGATCTTTCTCCTGTAAAACATCCATCTCTACCTTCAGTGGAGAGACTGATCAATAGTTGGAATGATTTTTCTAAATTAGATTAGTGTTTTCAGTCAGTAGGAAATGCTCCAGGTTCTGAACCACTTACTCTTCAGTTTGTAAGACTGAACTCAGGTCACACATCATACTGAATACATTTCTTTGAGAATACTACTGACAGCCAGATAATATTCTATATTAGTCATGGGTCATAGCCTTTTAACTGGTGCGTAATTAAGAAGCAGCTACTTTTCATTTTCCAGGGCAGATACATATACTCAAAAATTAACTATGTGTCAATTAAATGACACAATTATTATTGCTATTCATTATTTTTATAATGAGCAAACCCAGAAGTGACATTTTACATATTGCTGAAGATCAGATGTTTTCAACGACACTGTAAAAAAACATAAAATGAACTTGCTGTTTCTCTTTCTTTCAACAGTCTTAGAGAATGCTTTAGATGCTTTCAAAATTCAGAACCAAGCTTTTTGTATGGGATATCTCATGGTATATATGTTGCCATGTCACAGGGATATAGCTGTTAAAGATTCCTTGTATTTAGATTGGATGTAAATGTAAGCTTTTATGTGATTTTAAGAACTAAGGCACACATCACTGCCATTTTCCAAGCTCACCTGAAAATTAAGCTGTGTACACATTCCTTTCAACAACAAAAGTATATACATTCAAAAGATGAAAAAAATGGTTTCTTATAGGTTTTCTCTATCACATAATAACAATGACAGCACTGGTAACATAAAAATATAAAAAAACTCAGGAAAAAAAACCAACAACGACCCAGTGAAGCAAGACTGCTTCTGAAGGAAGAACATTTGGCCAGATTTTGTGACAGATGCACCTGTCAAATCAGATGATACTTTTAAATTTCTTTCCTCACCAAAAACAAAACTCAGGGTATAATCACTTTGTGACCACAAACATCAAAAATTAGGATTGTTGTTATTATTATTATTA
>VXBI01009112.1:982119-1060039 GCA_013397375.1 Toxostoma redivivum
TATTTTATATTTAAAAAAAATTTGAAAATGAGGATTAATAAAGACATCTGATAGAAAACACTTTTTTTACTAGTTTTCTTGTGGTTCGTGACGTGTCAGGTTATGAAGCAGTCAGTAATTAAAACCCAAACATTTTTTGACTTTGTGTAAGGTGAGTTTGTATGCTTCTAGCAAGCCTGGGTCATGGTGAACCACTTTATAATTTAGTAGGATTTACAGCCAACAGACTTTGACATTCTTTTCTAAATTGGGACAAATACTGTAAAAGAAAAAAAAGAATAGAAAAAAAAACAAAGAAAAAAAAAAGGAAAAGAAAGATTGTGATTCAAAATAAATTTGAAAATTGCAGAATCTCTGGAATTTAATTTGTTGTAATTCTGTCTCTTCCAAAAGGTCCTTAATCTGTGGATAGTACCTTCCTCTCCCCGTGCTTTTTTCATAACCCCCACTCTCCCCATGCAAACCCTGCTCCGTTTGAATCTCTGCTTCATCTTCTGGCAGAAGTGGGACCATGTTATATACCCAAACACTGCTGTCTCAATCATGGTTTAGATGCAAAAATGTGCTGGGGCAGTATTGAGGATCACATGAACTTACACAGGTACAAGGTTTTATAGGCTTCAGTGATAATTCAAATCAGTTAAAAATAGTTCTGCCTTGTTCTTAAATTATTTTCTTTTCACATGTACTTACATTGTGAAGTTTTCTCCTATGCAAGAGATGGGATTACTCTCACTTCTACCAGCCCTGATGATGGATACCAGAAATTATTTGCACCTCAGGGCACCCTCACAAGGACATCTAAGGCAGCTTTATGTAAGGAAATCTAGACACTCAACAGAACTGCTGGGGTACCACCTACAAAGAAAGTCAAAATCAAAGAAGAAAGCAGGACCCTAAACACTTGATGTGCTTCCTACAGTCCCCAGCCTGTAAGTCCTCTCTAAAAAGTCTAAGAATAATCTATTTTTTAATATACAGTGTGCAACTACGATTCTGATCCATGAGATACGAGCAGAATATGTTAACCTGACTCCTATCAGCTATTGCCTAAGTAATGGAATACTGAAACCGCCTGAATGCTAAAGATGAATTTATTTTGCTTTCAAGGGGGAGAGCAAATCCATCATAAAAAGCTCAGGAGGAATTTTTCTGTCGTATTTTTAATACCTTTTTCCCAGTCATTTATCAGGCTTCCTGTAATCACAGTGGATTTTGACCATCTTTTCATTCATGCTTTTAGCAACATTAGATTAATTTGAAAATTAAGTCATTTTCCCATTACAAACCAAAAAACCTTTGAGATCCCACTAAGATTCTTATAAATAATTTGATCCAGTGATGTATAAGATAGAACCTAAACCCAAAACCTGTTCCTACTGTCTCTGGTTCATACACAAGCTCGTTGGTGTTGGGAAACCTTTGTCGCCCTGCCCCAACATTATTCCTGGTGAATGGGAAAGGTGAGGATCAGGGATGCACAGTGAGCCACAGCACTTTTCTCCATTATCTGCTTGCAGCTGGAACTCAAGACTATTTTACAGAAGACAGCACCCACAACAGCTCTCATACAGAACTTCTCAGAAAGCTGGTAACACAGTTTCCAGGGGCTTATTCTACCTTCTAGGAGCCAATTCACCAATGCTGCCCACTAGGAGACTTTTTGAACCACTGTGCTCCAAACAGCCCTGACTGAGGGTACATTCCTCATCTTGTCATGAAGCTCAGCTAAAAGCTCCTTGGGACCACCAGAAAGTGGGACCCTGATTTACCTGGTTACCAGTTAAACTCTTCACCTAGAGTGAGCAAACATTCAACAGTCTTTAAATAAAAACAAGAAAATAGAATAAAGAACTGATGACTGTAGTTCATAACCGACATATTTTTAAAATCTGGCTCAAAACCCTCAAACGCTCATTTAAAAAATAACAGCTAAATCTATTGCTCTGCAGCAATTTGATGGTAAACCACTGATGACCTCTATATCAAGTCAATTACATTTAAAAGGCATCAGCTGCCTCAATTTTCTTCCTCATCAACTAGATCCCTATTTCACATATACTGCTCATAAAAAAAAACAAGCGCTCTCTAATGAATACATGCAAAGGAGATGCTGAAAACATCACCTTAATATTTTCATCTCTTTCCTTGCTACTTACTTGCTTCTATTTACATCATATTGTCCATCCTGACCTCCATCACTTATATTATCAATTTCCTTTCTCTCTATAATCACCTAGTGATATATACACTTTTGTCACCATCCTGTAATTCCTAAGTTTGTTTCTTTATTGCTCTATGTGTCCTTTTTTCCCCTTTTCAATCCCTGAAACAGCTGCCTGTCTCACTCATTCCAAGTCATCAAAGGAGGAAAAGACAGCATGTATTAAATCTTAATGTGAAGGAAAAAAGAATGGGCTAGGCCCTTATTTATTTTTGTGGTTTAATTAGGCATTCTGGTGAAACAAAGAACTATTTACAGAGAACTAGCACATACTAATGTGTGAGGTGATTTTTCTTTCATCAAGAGAGAAATAGAGTAGTTAGTATTATTTGAAAAAAAAATCCCACTGAAAATGTAAAGAACCTACAAATATTAAAATTTTTGTGCAGTGGCTAGTTTACTTTATCCCTCTGCTGAATATAGACCTTTACATGAATACATGCTAAAATCAGCATGTGATTGATTTTGCTATTCTCATAATCCATTTGACTGATGTAGCTCTCTGTAAGCTACCTTTATTCATGTGCAAGTGGTATAACTACAAGTTGTTTCTGCTCGTCTACATGTTTCCATATCAAATATAAGTTCTGGCAATCTCACATTATACTGTCACTGCCTCATGCTTCTGTATGCATGTGAAGTGCATGTCTTTTGGTCTCTGACCAACTCCCACAAATTAGCCATTAACTCCTTTGATATTTGACATAAAAGATAATTTTGGCTATGCTCAGAATGTTTTCTGCTCAAGTATATGCATCAAGGAGCCAAGATCCTCTTTGTGACTCAGGCTGGGGAGCTGACTTTACCTTACAATCTTATTTTTAAAAGTTCTCTTCGTTTTCTCTGACAATTTGCATGTGCTACCTCATAGTGAGAATAAGATTTTTCTGCAAAAACTGGTAGAGTTCACAAAGTGAATAAAAATTTCCACTCCCCTCTGACAATTCTCCATTTCTAGAATTCTGGCCGGGTGCATCCAGTTCATCTGATGTGCAAAGAAGTGCCTCCAAGCATTTTCAGGGAACTACGTTGAAGAGTTAATTAAGGTACAGAGTTCTTTTTATTTCATGAATGTATTACCCACATCTAAACTAGCACTACTGAATATCAAATGGCCTACACTCCTGACTCAAAGCTGATGGCTTGAGCCATACACTGAGACCAAAATGTGGAAGACAGAAGGAGGAGGGATAGTAAACAACATGGGGAAGAAAACTAAGGATGATGAGTTGGGACCAAATAGGAATTGTCCAAAGGTACACGTGGCTCTGACAGAGGCATTGCTTTCTCATCACAAGACAAGAATATTTGATAGCAAAGATCTTCACATAAAGTTTTAAGACAACAAAACATGAATCTGAGATCAGGTGTAACACATCCCACAAAAAATCTAAACCTTCTTCCCAATTAACTAATTTTCCTTACCGCTTGCATAGCTTCATTTGCAAGAGCCTTGGCTTCCTTGGCAACTCTTTCAGCTTCGTCTGTGAAATCCTTGATGTTAGTATAAGCATTGAAAGCACGTGTTGCATTGAAAGAGAGGTTTTTGGCTTCAGTAAGGATTCTGTTGGGATAGGGAAAGTAAACACACCATTAAACCTGCTGTCAGAACTCAACAGAACAGATTATTCTACATTTTCAAGCCCAACAGCCTGTATTCCCAACTTTATTTCTAAGGTGTTTAGAGAGCAATGCTACATTTGAGATTTCAGGTCTGGCATCATGTGTTTCATGGAATTCGTATTTTATCTGTGCAGAAAGACATAAAGAACAATGTTCACTAAAAGAAAAGGTTCTGGGAGATAAAAATAGATCAGACACAGAGAAAACATACCACTGTGCATAATGCTCTAATACAAGTAATATATTAATCATGTGGGTTTTTAGGCTATGTGCTGAGCCAGGCAACTTGAGGAAAATTGCACTGTATGAACATGAAGGATGATCACAGACATGTTTTAAAGTAGAATCTCTGAAAAATTAATTTCTTGGTGTGGCTGCCAAACACAGAATTGCTAGTTTTGAAGGAGATCTCACAGTCCAAACCAAACCCTAAACATAAATTTCACTGACCAAAAATAAAAATGTAACTAGTAATGCTTCATATTAAATATGATGTTCAGTTTACATGAAATACTCCATTCTGATAGCTATAAATAGATTAAATACAGTTAGTATTTGCTGGTGCAGGGACGGAGTTCAGCTAACCTCCTTTCTAGGGGAATTTCAAGTCAGCAGGCTGGGGAAATAACTTTTCTTGCACTCTCTCAGTATGATATATTCAAACATTTTCTACAAAGAATTGCTGCAACTACAGAATGAACCTGAAGACAACTATCTCAGTAGTCATTATGACCAAAGCCTACATTGATTTGACTGAATAAAGTGTAAATGAGCTAAAGTCCCTGCTTGAACTGGATAAGAATGGATCTGAACTTGGATTTTTGCCTCCTTGGGAAATTCTCTAGCCTTGCAGGTGTATGCCAATATGAGAGAGACAGGGATTACTCCTGTTGGACCTGTTCCAGCTTGTATAAAATAGTCAGAGACAGTGTGTGTGGAAGAAAGGAAAATTCATCCTGGTAATTTATCTATTCTCTGGAGAACTGTGACAGCTGGGCCCTGATTCTCACATCAATTGCTGACTGATTTCTACAAAATGCCACAGAAAAGACAAGGTGGACATAAGGTATAGTCCCTGGACTCAACATGTAGTTAATAGAGGAGGAGAGATTCCCTTTAGGTTACTACAGAAAATGCCTGACTGAGCTGCCTCTGCATCACTCTTGGAAAAGCACATCTCTTTCCTCAACTACAGCTGCAGCTCACTAGGCTACCCTAAGTTTCTGTGATGCTCTGTTAGACAAACGTGGAGCCCAGAATAGCTACCCAGCAAGTAGCTCAAGAACTGCTTAGAAACATGGTTCAAATCCTTTCTGATTAGGAAAAACCTAAACTGAATTTGCCAAATACCAATGGCATTTACTCACAAGCAGGCATTAGCCATAAGGGAGAAGCCTATACTAATTCTTCCTTGTACACAGCAGAAATAACAATTTTTTCTAGGTTAAGTTCATGAATGGTTCCATGTTCTAACACTCAAGAGAACATCCTCATTGTCAATCAATATATTATTTGAATCCTTAGAGGGCGACTGGAGAGACAAGGCTGTTCCTCTATTTCTGCTCTAAGAAGAAACAGTAATCTACACCAAAATTATAATTGTCTAGAAGACACTCAAGTACCAGTTGTGAAGATAGATACACTTTTAAATTCCTCAAACTCATAGAGACTGTATATGCCTATAAAGTGTAACTATTTATGGTCAGTGCATGAAGTAAACAGCTTTATCCTGATTACACAGCGCCATGGTGTTTCTTTGTCCTTTGAAGTTATGTATCTGACCACATTAGAAATTTTAACTTTGAATAATCTGCTTTTAGACATAATTTTTTATGTCCTTGATTCTCTGGAGTTTATTATCTTGTTAGAGAAACTGAAGTTGGTATCTGGATCAGACATAGGTATACATGGTGCCGTTATAACATTTTAAACACTACCCTAAGCTCCTTAAGGCCAAGCTGTCACCTACATTAAGACAGAAGCACATACAAACACTCATAAAAAGGTCTCTTTTGAAAAGTTAAAAAGTTCTGTCTCAAAGCATATCTTGCCAACCTTTGATTAGGAGGCACAATTTTCTTTTTTGTCTACCTTTTCTCTCTTTCTTGGTTCCTTCATGACAACCTTCCATGTGTTTGGATGTTTATGCATGGTTGGGTGTGACACTAAAGTCACTCATTTTCAAATTAATTTTTAACCCAGGAAATCACAGCTATCTTTACTTTATGCATACCTCAAAACATGTATTACACTGGGTATCTAGAGTAGTGTAACTACACTGTATATGAAGCCAGTAATTTCACAAGTGTCAGAGATAATTTCTGTCTTTTCCTCAAAATTACAGATATTGGTTAAGAAGAAACTGTTTTAAGCAACTGCTCACAAAGTCTTTGGGATATTCAAGTGTTCAGCTAGATCTAAAAGATTTAAGCAACAAAAAAGTAGCATATTGTTGATGTTTAAATTTTTTTTTCTTTTTTTTCACGCAGTGCTTTTATAAAATAATGAAATTATGAGGCTATGCTGGGGACAACAGGCAGAATATTCATGAGCCAGAATATTTCTAAGTATTACTATTGCAAATTACACTTACTATTTATGGCTTGCTTTCTTAAGTGCATAGAATAAAACAAAAGACACTCCTTTTCCCCCAAAATTAAAAAAAAAAAAAATCAGCAAGCTTTTGTTCTATATTCTTTCCAGGAAACTATTTTCATGATGAGTTATATAATCTCATTCCTCTGAAAGAGCTGTGGTCATATAAATGAAAGGCATTGCAATTCTCATATTTGGTCCAGGACACCTACTTTTTTGGGAGAGTGTTTTGAAACTGGTAGAAGAATTACTGTCCATCACTAAGTGGACTTCTGACAGTAAACAATTTAGCATCACAATAATATCTCCTACCAAAACGGTCATCTTAAAAAGGAAAATACTACTTGTTTTTAACAAATGCGCATGAAAACGTGTAGTGAGCTCTTTAAGAAGAATTTCTGGTTTTTTCACAGCATAGCAGTAAGCATATGATAAGTTAAACTGTGTTATCAGTGCATCTGAGGGCACTATTTGCTGTCCAAGTAGCCTGTAAGAATCACAAGATGTAGGAAACTGTTTGCAAGAGAGACATAAATTGACTAACCCAATAGTTGTGAACTTGTACACATCACTGGTTATTTGTATACCCCCAGTGACAGATGTGAAAGAAGAAGAAAGACCTTTAAGCTCTGTGAAGCCATTTTGCAAACCTGCTTCATGATTTTAGCATTACCAGTGAATGTCTGCCTTACCCATCCAGCACTGCAGATGATTCATTCAGCTGGCCTGCATGGTTCTCAGCTTGCAATACCTTTTCCGGAAGCATCCTGTCACGAATTTCTTGTGCTAAGTCATCTATTTTATCTTTCAGTTGATCAGACATTGGTTGTATCTTACTTGCAACACCTTCTACATACTGAAAATGGCAAAAGAAGAGCCTTTGAATTTCTGAAGGCAAACATTCTGTAGCCTTATCCCTATATAAGGATGGGCTATTATCTCAACTTACCCATGCATTAAAACTTCAGGGAACTAGTATAGAAACAGCAACAGGAATGGCTGGACTGGATAGCAGAGAGGACATAAACAATATTCCAAGAGCTACTTGTCTTTCTTAAGCTTAGTAGAAGTTTTCTTTTACAATTAAGTAATTGTACAGTTTAAAAGCTTATAAACTCTAATTTGGATTTGTTTCCTAAATGTAGATGCATGCATAGCTATATTAAATGATTGCTGTGCTCCACAGTAATAAGTAATACGTGGCAGAAGTTTCATGCTTCAGGACCCTTTGTGTAGCTACAATGTCTTTTTGCTTATTAAGCTTCACAGTAAGAGCTATGCTTTTTTTGACTTGCCACTCCTGTTCCAAAAAGCTGTCTCACTGTGCCTCCTTTCCCATTTCTCCAAAAAGCATATTTCCATTTATTATGGCAAGCTGTAATGAATGCTGGAAATATCTTCAGAACCAATGATGCTTCAAGATACCTTTTGTTTTGGCTTTTTTTTTTTTTTTGGTAGCTAAGGCACGGATCTCTTGTACTGATAAAACTTTCAAGACAGAATTTTCAAAAATATTATGCAAAATGAGAGTTCAATCCTCTCCCTGATCTGTCTAGACTTAAACTGTGGCCACAGGCAACAAATTATTTCCGAAGTTTCCTTCTGATATACACACAGTTTTTGTGCAGATAAATCTGTATCTAGAGTTGCAGTGAGACTGTGAATAGTTTTGCTGCATCTGTAATTCTCAAGATAAAGTCAGTACCACAATCAGAATACCATATTTATAAATGGCAGAGTCCCTAAAACATTATGATCTAGCTCACATGTAATCCAGCACATCACTTAAAACTCCATGTTATTAATTTTTATACCCCAGACTAGCTTTTCT
This sequence comes from Toxostoma redivivum, assembly GCA_013397375.1. Taxonomy (NCBI): domain Eukaryota; kingdom Metazoa; phylum Chordata; class Aves; order Passeriformes; family Mimidae; genus Toxostoma; species Toxostoma redivivum. Next base: position 990,393 of record VXBI01009112.1, read on the forward strand.
GCCATACAGCAGTGGAAAAAAAAGAATTATCCCAAGTAAAATATTTCAATATTGATAAATGCAATGAAATATTAGGTACTACTTTAATAACCAATTTTGCTTCCATAATCATGTTTTGTTGTACTAATTCTCAGGTAAGGAAGATAAAATACTCACCTCTACAGCTATGCTGATGTCATTTACAAGTTTATTGGCTTCATTAAGGACATCATTCCCTTCCTGAAGGGTCTTCTCAACATCTTGCCTGTCATCTTCTACAGCTTGCTTCCTTTTCTATAGCATGAGTTTCCACAAAGAAAAAGATGAGTTGTTTACTAGGACAGTTCAAATGCCAGCACCTCAGTAGAAGGCTGCATTTTGTCACCATGCCACAATGCCCCTTCTGCAACTCTCTGAGCTGAGACAGTGACAACAATAAAGCACATGTAAGGTATCTTTCTTTTGTCCTCCTATCCCCAGCTGTGTATTGTTCTCCTATGTGGAAGGGTTTTTGTTGCTCTCTAACAGAGGTAATTGGCTGAAGTACTACTGCAAAATTAATAGGAAGTTATAAATCTTAATGTTATGCAGATGTGTAAGTTCCTCATTTTGTAAATCACCTCTGACTATGAAGGAAAAAATTATAAAAATATTCTGCTGCTTTCCTATTTCCCTCCACTGGTGCTTCACTAACTGCTGAATGCAAAATAAAAGGTTTGGAGTAACCTATAGATTCCTGTTTTTCGACTAATAAAACTACTGCATATTGCATGGCAAGGATGGCCTTCTGGATAAAGAATTGGCAATTTCCTGTCCAAGATCTATTGAGTATCACAAATTAGTTTGACAGGAGGCCATAGCAGCCATGTGGGCAGGACTGCTGGAAAGGCACACTGCTACAGTGATGCAGAGAAACTGAAATAGCAGGTAATTTCTCCAACCTTTATCCATCCACCTTTGGGAAGAAAATGCACAGAACAGAGATCACCTAAATTCGTCAGATCACTGCATTTCCTTAATTCAATCAAGCGCAGAAATCTCTGCTGAGAACTGAGGTCTCAGAACTCTATAACCTCATATTGTACTTGAGGTGAAAGCTCACCGAGATAGAGTTGAAACATTTATCTTCATTACATTGACTCTGCTCTTTATGTCTTGGTTAAATGCTTGCTAATGTACAGTATAATATGCTCTTTAAGTCTCTGCAATTTAAATTAAACCACAAGCAGACCCCACTTCTATGAGATCAATTATAGCAGCTACTAACTACTGAGGATAGAGTTTGATTTATTACTCTGTAATATCCACATACCCCCTCAGTCTTCTTCCCAGGGGTTGGAGAGGGAGATAGAAGTCTAAGTTTTCTAGAAGAAAATGTATGGAAGCTAAGATTTTAAGGGAACTCATATTTAAATATTGAGCACATGATTTGAATTTTACATGACTATTTATACGGCATGAATTTAATTTCCCACAGAATAATAAATCCAGCGCACCTTCCGCAAAGCAGTTGGTATTATTTCCATAAAGCAGGGGAATAATTCTACTTTTAAAAGCCAGTGCACTTCCTCATTCCAAGGAATATGTTCCCTTTAAATTACATCAGATATAGTTATATTTTGATCATAATTTTGCTTTGCTTATATTTTTGTTTCAATATTTAATCATGCAAAGGTTCAAGCTTTAATCAGAATCCAAGTAATCGAGGATAAAACTTGTTGGCACTCACCTCCAGCATGGTCATATTTTTTTGGTTGAATGCAGATAAACGATCAGCCTCCCAGATTTTACTTGTAGCTTCTCTTAGCAGTTCTTGAGCATCATCAATTTTGGTGTGGTAGTTTGCTAGCTTGTCCCGGACCTCATTTTTGAGATCCTCATTTTTCTCACTGGGCTCACCAAATAATTTCTTTACCTTGTCCAAAAGATCTTCTGCATTCCTGAAATACATTGCCAGCCATGAAGACACTGAGTTCATATTCCCTACACCAAATAATCTGAATAGTCTCAATAATTTGAAAATGAAAAAGAAAAACTAAGTCACAAAGAAAATTATATTAAGTCTCAAAGTAATTTTCAAGATGACACATGCTTAATAAAGTGAAAGGAGAGATGTTTTAAAGCACTTTCTTAAAAGAGGTTTTTAAATTGCACTAAGGTCCTATTTATGAAGCAGAATATATTCAAATAAATATTCTCCATTGAAGACTATTTTCTTTTAATTTTTTTGTGTTAATTTCGATTCTTGGGATCATTCTTTTCATTCTTGAGCAAAGTGAGGTTTTCTGAAACATTTGAACTTGTCTAAAAGATTTCCTTTGCTCACATTGATGTGACGTGACACAAAGTGGTTTCCTACCTTGAACTCAGGAGGAATTGTAGATATGCCCAATTTCAAGCTGTCTTGAAGCAGACAACTGCTTTAGACTAGACAATCAAAAATCATAAATGTTTTCTGGTGAAATAAAAAAACCCCAAACCTGGATCCTTGGATTTATGACTTCCATTAGTCAAAAAATTTTGCTAATCTAAAATACATTCTGCAATATTTTTAATGGATTTTTCTGACTCCAATTTTAAGTACTGGGGTACTGTCATCTGCCTGCCTCAAGTCACTTTCATACAAAGCAATATCACTGTGTTAATCCAATGATATGTCCAGGGCAGGGGAAAAAAAAAAAAAAAAAAAAGAGGCATTTCAGGCACTTCCAAAATGATGTTTTAGAGATAAGAAAAATCCCAAGTAAAAAGGAATACGTAGGATAGATAATAACTACGGAAGAAATCTAACATGCTTCCACCCAGGACAGATTAAATTTTTCTTCCTGCTTCATTATGCCAAAGTGTGGACAAGAACTGTATTTTCTGGAAAAACAATGTTATTTAGCCTGCCTATAATCAGTTCTATTAGGAATTTTCTAAAAATAAAATGTAAATAAATGCACACTAAAAAAATATAGGAAAGGAGGAAAAGATAGGCTGACCTAGACATAATTTAGATGAAGGCTCTCAAGTGGAAACAAGAGAAGTCAAATTGTTATCTTAACTTTGGGATTTTCTGAGATGGATTGGAGGTTTTTTTCCCCCATCAATTCTGCCTCTGGTTTTGATGAAAAAAATTATTCACATTTTGAATTCACAACTTTTGAGGACAAAATATTTAATCAAAAACTAAATCCCAGTATTGATACCCTGTCACAGAAGTGTAGAAAGGAATTCAGGATTTCTCTCATACCTCCTCCATTATTCTTCTATAAGAAGCTCCTGTCTTACACTTCTGGCAAATTTTGACAGCCTTATGACTGCTTTACTGGAGGAACAGTTCAAAACAGAAGAATTTCCCTTTTATTCCCTTGCCTCATAGCACAGTTCAAACTACTTATCCATCCAGTAGTCTACCTGAAAACTCTACCTTGGTTCTCTAAAGATAGCACTTTCATATTGATTTGTTGTGCATTTTCCCTCCGCTCTTTCTAATGAAGTATGAGGCAATCTGTTCCATGTAATCCCTTGCTTTAGAATTTCTGTGTGACTGGACTGCACCACATTTCTTGAAATACTCTCTTGTATTAAGCTGTGCTACTTTCACTGGGTATCATCCTAGAAAAATAATAAAACTATACAAAATGCCTGAAGTTTTAGAAGAAACAACCACAGATCTGACACATGGAATGCTGAATGGTCTGAATGCTCAAAATGAGTGCAAGAGACCAAACAAGATTACAAACTGTTGACAAAATTATTAAACTTTATATGAGAGTCTAAATATTTTAGAATTGCCCTATCAGAAAAAGAAATAAGGATTGTAACATCATGAATAGCATGGATAAGGTGATGAACTGTCCAATATGTCTCCAAAAACAAAAATGGAAATATCAGGAAGCAATGTCAAAACACAGGAGGCATATCTTACAACACTCTACGACCGAGTTATGCAATTCATCCTCCCAGGAAAGTGAATGGTAGAAATTCACAGAGGTTCAGAAGCCATCAGACAAATTCGTGGAAGAAAAAGTCACACAAAAATAAAGCCACTCAGCATACTAAAAAGAAATAAAGAATTCTGGCTCACAGCATCCCTAGATAGCAAATCAGTGGCATCTGTGAAAACATGAAGGATTGTTATAAAATAGTGAAAGATTTGCCTCCTAAATATGAAAACCATGGCAGTTCAGAACAGCAACTGGTGTATTTCTCTATATACTCTTTTTAGAGGGAAATTATTGACTAATATGCCATTTCAATACACTAAGGCAATAAGAGCCTGGATTTGAAAAACTTGAAGGAAAATAAGGGAAAAAACTGTATATGTAAGAGAAGCTTTGCCATCTATGAAAGCAAGAAGACTTTACTTCACTTGTCTTCTTCATTTAAGTTTTGAGAATTCACTGAATCTTGTCATTCTGTTCTTGGACAAAATTCTGAAAACAGAATACAATCACTGACAAAAGACATCTCACCAAGGAGTAAGCATGATTAACCACTTCAAAGTGATCATGAGGCTTGAAAAAGCCTTACTTTATTCAAAAGTATTTCAAATTGGTCTGTAGAGAATCCATACATGTGTGGAGCACAGAGATCCACACACATGCACACGTACCTCTAGAGTTCTAAAAATGATTAATCCTTTTTCATTCTTCTTCCTTGCAGGGTGCATCCTATCCACCATCTTACTATGTTATTTAAACAGTTTTATAATATTTTTCTTTAAGAAGCAGTTTCAGAGAACAACATCCCCACCCTGCAATGTGCAGTGACTAACTTTCCTTCTGTTGAGTTGACTGCCAAAATTTCTTGGATCTCAGTGACTGCCTATAAGAAGGTAACCCTAGCTTTAAGAAAAACCGTAAGATAAAGTTTCTTAAGAGAAACTTTAATTGAAATCAATGAATATATTCATGTATCTCTCAGTATAAAATGCATTCCTATATCAAGATATTTTTGTACATTTCAGGAAGAATAGAAGGAGAGAATTTCTTTCCCTCAAAAAACCGTACTGCATTTTCTACTCTAGCTATTGGGCTAGAGTACAAAATTATTTGATCATAGTCTGACATTTTCATGTCGGCTGTAGCATTTGAGGACTAATAACACCTTGTTTGAAAGGCCCTTCTCCAGCCAGTCCTAAATTTGCAGGCAGCACTTTCAAAGGTTTGGTTAAATTTTTCTCATCCCTACTTTTTCCTGGTTTATTTCTGTGTGTGAGTAGAAAAGGCATTGAAGAGGCTCGGAGGAATCAGATGAAAAAGCAATAAAGCATTGCTCACAAATAAGTTTGCAATATACTCTTTCTCAAGAGAACAGAAAGCAAAGCTATCAGAGTTATGGAAAAAATACTGCACTAGCAGGATTTCCAGAAAATTACCTGATTTATAGAGTCTAAGATAGGCAGTGCAAATTTGAGTCTAAACTGCTCAGAATTCTCAGCTAATTTTGTATTCCATTTATGTCTCCTTACAGTATGCATGCACCTGATAACTGACATTTTCAGGCCTGCATAACTCTATCCCAGACAGTTTTCAGATCCATCACAACTTCAATGGACCATGTCGATGCTCAGCTGGATTCCCTGCAAGTTGTTTGCACTGGTGAAGAGCTAAGCAAAGTCTAGCTCTAGAAATACACTCATACAGACATAACAAACTACCAGAATTTTAACTTCAGGCCAAGTGTTTTTCTAAATCAGGTAAGTTTTCAGCATTTGGCATAATGCTTTATAAACATCTGCCAATGTAATTATATCTATACACATTTATTTACACATAATTAAATAACCAAAGAGCAGGCTTCTGAACTACACCATAGAAATGGTTATTCTGACCTACACTACTTTAAACACAGCAAAATACACTCCTTTTAATGTCTACACTACTGAACAAGTTACTATTTTTATCAGACCAACTAGTTTTACAGGAAAAAACCCCAAGCTTGCAGATTAAATTTTTAGTACAAAAGACATTCATCAGGTCTGAAGCAGAAGCTAAAAACAAACTGAGACAAATTAGAATTCAACTAGAAATACTGCTGGTACCTGTGGATCAGGGAAGTAATTTCTTAGGGATTGCCTTCCACATATGTAAACGTTTCCAAAAATGTCAGTGCAGTATCAACTGATATAAAGAATTAGACTTTGCTTTCTTGCACATTTCTGTAAGCCTCAGCTAGAAAACTTCATTGGCAAACATGACAATAACATTTACAAGAGTCAGACATGGTCACTAGGAGGTTTAAGTCTGGGGGTCTCTCTACTCACTTTAACTCATCTTGAGCTATTTTTTCTTGCATACTGAGCTCTCTATTTCTCATCTCCATGACCATTCCTTCAGCCTCACTCTGCAGCTCTGGAAGACTCTTCTCCAAAGTCTTGTCTTGAGTTCTGAGTGTCTCATTCAGTTTTATAGCATCTTCATTTGCAGCTGCAGGCGACCAAAATATATTTATGTAAGGAGTTAGTAATTAAAAACAACAGAGAAGCTGACAACTCTATCAGCAAGTGGAACACAACTTGCACTGGTTATTTCTGCTGTGAAATATAAAGGATGGTTACTCCAATGCTCAGTAACAAATGAGAAAGTAATATATGTTTCATCAAACTTTTTATTATAATTCACTTTCCAACACAATAATTAAAGAAGTCTTTATATCCAGTATAAGAAATACATTGCTCCCCTCCTCCTCCCTTTGAAAGAAAGAATTTGCACTGAACCTTCAAAACAAGCAGAAGATAGTTTGCTATATTGCTTGTAGAATTAAGGAGCAGGCAGTACAAGTAATGAAAATCAGGCCTAAATTACTTTTGGAGAACCTCCAAATATGTCATTTTTAGTGTTCAGACTTAATGGTGCTAGGAAGAATAAAAAATTGCAAAATTTTAGAAAATGAAGCAGAAGAGGAGTGAAAGACACCCACAGATGTCTAAACCCACTCGTGTTTAGAAGAAGATACCCAGAAATGGAAAAGAAAAATATGAAGGTTGGAATATATGTAGGTATACTGTAAATGTGTTTGGAACAGATGAATTATTCTGAACAGATAAGCTGCACACACAGGACCATACTCAAGGACCGATTAAAATCTTTCTGCCATTGCACACCACAGCATATTAGAATACCCACTTTCAGAAGCAACTAGGTCATTTATGACAATCAGCTCCATCTTCAATTTTAAAAAGTACTGCTGCCCTTTCACAGAGCTCCCAAGTAACTGATTTCTCCAAAATGGCACTATTTCTGGTCACAGGGGTACTTACAAGTATTTAAAATTAAATCTTTAATTAAAGAAATTTAAATCAGTCTTTCAAACCTCAATAAATTATTATTTAATCTACACATTGCATAGGTTTAATGCAAATTATGAAGAAAAGTCTAATCTAATGACGTCTTGGATTAGCTGATGAGAACTGAGATTTGTATCTTTAAAAATGAGTAGTTTTGTGGGGGGTAGTGAGGTCTGGAAAAAGACTACACTTTGCTCAAATGGACTGTGGATGACTTCTATATGTACTATATTATGTATCATTACTAAGGTACCTCAGGCCAGGAATAGGTCTATATAAATTTTTAAAAAAACTATTATTAAAAAAATAGAGTCACTTCCCTGAATATTTACCTTAAAGGAGAAAATTAATATGTTAGCTAAGCTTTTCTTAGGTTCAGAAAAATGAATCCTTCTCTTCTTAGTTTTATCCTTCTCTTCTCCTAACCATGTTTTGTTTTGTGTCTTGGTAGAATGCAAATATCAAAGTCCAGCGGTGGTAAAAGATTTGGGTCAATGATATAGACAAAAGCTAGGAACTGCAGAGAAGGGAAATTCCATAGCTAAGAAGAAAAATTAGTTACAGCTACTCAGAAGTTTGGAAAGTCAATATTCAGCTCAGTAGAAGTGGACAAGCAGTCAGAGTATGGTCATTAGAACCAATCACTTCTCACTTTTAATGAGGAGTTTTGTCAGTTAGGGAAAAGGTACGAATGAGAAGAACATAGATGTGTCATGAATCACCAGTGGCACCCAGCTGTAAATAAATTATTGGGACATTTTTAGGAGAGCTGACATAGGCAAGCTTTACTCCTGAAGAGCAAGACACTGAAGAAACCTCACTTCATGTTTTGTACCTCTGGTTCGGAAACACTGATATAATTTTTAGCAGAGGAAGGGAAATTACATGAAGGCGAGTAGGAGATTTGGAAGAACACTTTTTCATGTGATTCAGACTAGACAAAAAGGGGCCAAAGTGGAATATGATTCCTCTCTGTAAATATAGCTGTTGGTGGGGGGAAGGAGGAGAAGTACTAGGGAGAGGGAAAAACATCTATTTGAACTAAAGAACAAGGGTGGCAATGAGTAACAATGATAAACTAAACATGAATACTTTTTGCTAGAAATGTGAACTACAGTAATTATGAAGAGTATTGAAACTGGTTCCTGTCCAGGTCAAGTGTATTTGTAGAAATTACTTTGAAGATGAGTTTTAGAAAGGTTTTGATAGTAGGGGAGTGGATGCCTTAACCCACAAGGTACCTCTCAATCCTATGCTCTTCTATTTATTGTATTCTTAAAATGTTAACTTGGCCACTAGGCAAACACATTGATTTTAAAGTTTCTGTCTACTTCTAAGATACTGCATAAATTTATTTCACCCCCTCAATGTTTTCTAACACTGTATTTCCTACTGCTAAACCTGCTTGAGGAAATTTTTATTTGGTTACAAAAACAGGGCATAAACTTTGTAAAGTCAAGGAGTTTGTTTTGCTCATCATCCCAAATTCATCCTGAAATATGAGGCACACAGCCTTTTGTTTAAAAAAAATTCTCAAAAAATTCCTCACTTTTTCTTGTTGCTTTTCTCACAATTTTTTCTTGTCAAAGTTACAAATCCTAAGGATACTCTAAATTGCTGTTCAGTTCACTTCCAGGGCACATGCAGGGATGTGTTTCACAAAAGGCAATGTAAAATATATTTTATAGCACTTGGACAAAAATGGAAGTTTTCCCTTTCAATGAAATAGGCCTTCAGAAACATAGATACTAAAACCAGTACTGCAGCAAGTATTTGGAGAAGAACTGAAAAGTCTTTTTCAAGTAAAAAAACCTGTCTGTATTTGCCAATTATTTTGATATTTTTCAGACATTATCTTATTGAATAACTTTATGAAATATATAGTCTTGCTTCATAAGGCCATCTAGAATCTATTTTTCTCATAAGTATTTGCTCCAGTGTAAGTGAATCAGTCAGTGGAAGACAGAGCACTGGCTTTGGCTCCATGCTTAGGCAGGGTTAGCAGTCACTTGCAAATTCCAAGCAGCAGATGTTCATTAACAGCAAGAAGTAAATGCATTTTTTGAAGTAAAGTTGGTCAATTAAGTTGAAGTGTTAATGTACCAAGTGCCAAAATTACATCAAATTTTTTTACTAATACATATTTTTAACTGCTTTGAAAATAAACAGAAGCTAAGCCCTGTTTGTTTCTTCATCATAACAGCTCCTCAGATAACTGCAAAAATCCTGAAGGAACATGATCAGTTTTCTTCTAGTCTTTGTTGATAATTACCAATATATTAAGTGTTTATACAAACTGTATACACAGATTTGAACAAAAATTTGAATACAGTTTACTGCCTTTTCTTCACTCAACATTTTAAGCACATGACATTTTTCAGCAAGCAAAATCTTCCTCACTGTGTCTCAGACTCTCTTCCCCTACCATCCTCCAGTTTTCTTGAGAAACAACTCAAGTACTTTAAATTTTTCCCAATACCTTCAGCAGCTTGGAGAATGCCTTTGACAAACTGTCCAAGAGATTTCGCCCTGTCATTAGTCCTCTCGGCATCCTGCCTGGTCTGCTCACCATCTGCTGTCACCTTGGTAGCCTGGTGATAAAAATTCAGGGAAAATATAATTAATGAACAGGACAAGGATGCACTATGTTATAATCCTACTGGCTGAATCCATGTACAAAACTTACCTCAGGCCACAGGCAATCAATGAATTATTGATCAGATGCATGGAAAATGAAATGCTCTGTTCAAGTACACAATTAAATTTTATTACCTTTTCCTTTAAATGGAAATTGGAAGGCTTTATTTTAGGTTCTTAGAAACCCTACTTGTGTGCAGCAGCACATCAATGGAGACAGGATGAAATTATCCACTGAATAATAATATATTTGCTAAAAGAAATGCTGTTTGGAACCTTTTAATAGATTCTTAAGGGAATACTTCCCATAGTTTCACAACTGTGTACTTTTCGATTGACAAAGTGCAGCAAGCATCATGACCTCTTTGCTTCTTCCCTGAAGGTGTTCTCCAAGAGACAGTTCTTTTCAACAAGCAAGAAGAACTTTAAATCAATACATTAATTTGACCAAGAAAGAGAGAGAAAAATAAAGAGTAGTTTTATGCAGCTCTAATGCTTGAAGTTGCTCATTAATAACATATCGGGGTGCTCAGTAAAATTTTAGCTTTCTGTTACTAAATGCTTTATAATTGTACTGAATCACAGCAGCAGTAGAAAGAGAGACATCTGCTGCAGACCTGAAAAACAGGCCAAGGAAAGGGATCACCTTAGGACATTCTACTTAGCTGTTGAGGCCCCTACTTACAAAATGGACCCTTTTTATTAAAAAGAAGCAAAACATTTCAAGACACAAAGCTTGTTGAGCTGTATTGCAAAGCAAAAAAACCAAAAACAACACACAAACCAAAACCCCCAAAAAACCCCCAGTAAATAAAACCAATAAAACCTCAGCTTTTTTCTTTAGGGATTACATTCTCAAAAATTCTTGAAATAGGGAATTATGAATTTCTCAGTTTCTGTGAAATAGCAAGAAGGTCAATAATTCAAAATGAGCTTAAGTTTTCCCTGACTTGAACTGCACAAATTGTTTCTGCCTTACACAAAGCCCACACTTTTCAGTAATAGTCAGAGAAATAGTAGCACTTTAGCACATTTATTTTTTTGCCTGATTAGCTTTTAGATGGCAGCCCTCAAGGTACTTTACATCTGGGTTTCTGAAATGAAATCCCCTGCATTATCACTCCACTTACAATTTTGGGCTACTTCAAAGTAGTTACACTGAAAGTAATTTACACTGAAAGTAATTTATATGAACACGGTTCAGGTAAACAGAAATATACAGGAAGAATTAAGAATCCATACTGAATGGGGGGAGTTTGTTCTACTCCGTCGCTCTATCACTAAAAGAACATGTCATTTTACATTTACACAGCTTTAATAATACTATTGGTTACTTCCTCTAAGATTCACAAGCCCTTTTTACCTGCCTGGATACAGAACTAAAATATTGTTACAGTCAGCTGTAAGAGGCAATTGGGATAGAAAAAAGGCAAAAATTCCAAATGGTCTTGATGGACCACTGCTCTAACCCTGCTTGGCATTTCTGATGTCGCTTAATTATTCATGTAATATAGAATAGCTTATTATTTATTGTCAAACCCTCCACAAACAACCTTTTATTATTTGAGTTTTAGTTGTTTGTAATATCCATTCAGTTTAATTATACTCTATAATATCTCAAGTCCTTTGCTACAAATGGTGTTTTGTAACTTACATATTCCTTTCTTACTTTTGATTACTTTTTCCACATTCATGCTAATTCAAGTTAGCCACTTTAACCTCTCTATTTATGACTGAATAGCACGTATCACATTTTTGTGAAAATTAATCTGTCATTGAACAGTTTTCATTTCCTTTCTGTGACAGCTCTCTTTAGTACTTAAATCCCATTCAGGTCCACTGAAGGCCTTCTGTATTTTGACAGAATTTTCTTTTCTGAAAAATAGGCTTTTGCTTCATTATCTGGTCTAGCTTTAATTCCATAAACCATATTAAATGGTGAACATTCTTCATACTGTACCTGACCATTCCATGGCTAATTAAATGTTTCTATTTCTTAATAAGGTGCTAGTAATTTTCTACGTATCCAATCTACTACAGCTCACCATTTCTATAAGGTCAGTTTTCGGCATCTTCTAACAGTTCAAACAGGCCCAACAAACTTGCTGTGGGAGCAATAAAGGCCAGGCACACTGGACACAAAGCAAAAGTTTGGAATGAGTCTTCAAGAAGTTATTTGAATACAAATAAAACTGTTTGGCATAAAGGAGATCCCTATCACAGAAATCAGTAAAGAAAGTATTTGAGGTCAGTGAATATGCTTTGGTGATGTCCACAGATCATACTTAGTGATGGAGGTTCCATGAAAGGCTTTGTTCCAGTCTGGAGTAGCCAATTAGCAATTTAAACTATAAGCAAGTATTAGCAACTATGCACACTTTTTTGTTTTGGTTTTGTTTTTGTGTTTGTTTAGTCTGAGGACTTAATCAAGCCTTAAAGAACTCCTCTAGATAGCATCTGGAGGGTATCCTACAGGAATTTCTCCAGCTAGTAAGCTGCACATCACAGAAGGAGGTGTAAACACAGACATTGCTGTACAGATGGAAGTTTTTGGCTCTCTCTCCAAATGTTCCCAGCTATTGCAAACTAAGTTGCCTCTGATACTACTTCCAGAAATTTTCGAGTTAGAGAAATTCAGTACTTTGAGAGAAAGGTAAAAGTTTACAAAGACAAAAGAAGCATTTAAATCAAGATGAGTGATTCTGATCTATCTTTCTTGAATGCTCTGAAAGTACCTAATTAATTACAAGGGAAGTGGGGGTTTTGATGAAATGCAGTAAACTGAAAGGAACTGAAGATATCAGGCCTTCCTCTGGTGGTAGGTGTGGTAATGTGCATGCAAACATGTGAACATAATTAGTGCAAGAAAGATGTGAGGATTTTCTATATGGCAAAGTAAACAAAGCACAGAATAATGTAAGAGAAGGGAAGGGAGTACTGCACTGACCTAAGAGATCATTGGTTGAAAAGAGACCACAGGGAAGCAAAATCCTCGAAAGTTTTGTAGTGACTAAATACTATTATCTTCTAAATTTTATCTTAAAATTATTAGAATTTTTTTTCATGGAAACAGATTCCTCACCAATCCTCACCAGCTTTTTTCTTCATCAGTACTGGTTTCACTTTGAAAATATAGTGAGCCTGCAAATCAGATACAGGGAAAAACTTTCGTATCTGTGGTGGTACTATGCACTCCAAATGCCAGCCATTATGTAGTTATCAGCTGTATCTTCATTTGGAAATTAGCCTTGAACACACTACATCAGGACTCATGAGTTTTTTTGGAACAGTATTCTTATTTACAAACGCAGAAGGAGAAATTTAGGACCTGCCATCAGTTGCCAGTCCCTACATTAAAAAAACAAAACAAAACAAAACAAACCCCAAACAAACAAACAAACAAAACAAACAAACAAAAAAACCCGACCAAAAAAACAAACAAAAAACCCGCAAACAAACAAACAAAAAAACCCACCACCACCCCAAACTACTCTAAAGAACTCTGCAACTCTGTAAGGATAACTGGAAATCATAAGGCTACTTAGTCATCACAATGATGAAAAACTGCAAAAAGGGAGTGGTGACAATGTGGCCACCACAGTAACTCCCCTAAGACCACACTTTTGATATGTTTTTCCTTCCAAGAGTTGTTTACAGAAGGTCAGAATTGCATTATTTTAGTTAATCTCTATGGGGGAAATCAGAAAAGGATATTATAAAGAGCAACTTTACAAGAGGTAAAAAATTGTCTTAGCCTAAGATTTAGAAATAATAACAGAAGGAAAAAAATCTTCCCTGCTTGTAGAGCTGAGATGGGTTAAAATTCTAGTTAGACTTAAAACTACTGCAGCTGCTTCTAGCAGAAAGAGATCAAACAGAAGTGGAAAAGCAAGCTTTCTCACAATGTCAGTACATACAGATAGATACTGGTGTATGCACGCACATGTGGATGTCTATATATGCAAACACACTTCAGATGCTTTCTTACCCACTACCCATTTAAAAATTGAATAAAAATCACACAAAGAAACAGTTTCTCTGAGAATTTTAGTTCCTTAAGCCATGTAGAGACATGGTGCTAAAACTGCCTGGAGTTGATGTTATTCTCTGAGGTGTATATTGATCATTACAGTACTCCACATCTTTCTTACTTGGTTCTTTCAACTCACAAGCATGACTTTTGGTAGTTTTTCAATTCAATGTACTTTGGACAGCTTTATTTATACTGAGGCTGGTTCCTTTCCCTATTGATTCTCCACTAGGTGGCACAATTTATATTATTTTCTTATTGTCTTTACTGACAAAAATGAGGGCTTTATTGAAATAAACCTTTTGCAATAAAAAGAGTAAATAGCACATCTATTGAAATCCAGAAGATACTAACTATGCTCATAAATGGAATCTAGAAGGCACATATTTAATTAAACTCACACACCTCTTTACTGTCATCTTTTACAGAAAAGATCATTCTTGGGTGATCTGTATAGACGTGAAAAAGCTTTACCTTACTAGGAAGTTTTGCAGAAAGTATGTGTCACTATATTGACCCACAAAAAGAGATTTTTAGAGGACTCGCTGCCATTTTAGACAGTGAGACTGAGAAGCATCTTATCATTCATCTATTCATTAATGTTTAATACATATTCAGAAGATTTCTGTCATTATGCAGCCTCAACCAAATCCATAGACCTCAATGTGATCACAGACATACTCTTGTCAGTAGTTCATCCATTTCTGTCACCAAGGTATCCAGATTTTCTCGCGCTAGCTGAAGAAATCTCTCTGGTGCTCTCTGAGGTGAAAGAAAATGCTGTTGGGAAAGAGATGGAAGAGTGAAAAAATCTGTATGTAATGGATGTCAGCACTTCCAAATATTGAAGATAAGAACCATCAAACATTTCATTACACTATGCAATGCCTTTTGTCATTGATTACTGTCACATTCATCCAACAGGCTTTTTTCAGGAATCTCGCATAACCACTTCATAGACCATCAGCATGAAAACTATTTTATTTGTATGCAACATCGCTTTTCTATGCCTGAAGTATAACTCCTTGCACATATGTTCAGAAATCACTGTTGCAAGATTTATTTATTGAAGTAAGTAAAAGTAAATAACTCTAACACTTATTTATCAACCAAAGCAAGCCTGAAATAATTAAATCTTGAATTTTTCTTCCCTGAACCTAGTCACAGCTGTATGGTTGAACAGATTCAAGTATAGCTGTACTGAAGCTCTGTTATTTATATATGTGAATACTACCAACATACCTTTAATTCCTGTGTCATGTTCTCAAAGCCTTGTAACATTTTATATGGAGCAGGCAGTGGACCACTGAGGTTAACACTCAGGATCATCTGGTTTAGCCGATCCAGGTCATTGAGAAGGAGTCCTGTGCATTCATCATCACAAGCTGGGGGAAGAACAACAGAGGTAATTTCTTCCTGCTAAACATTTAAGACATTTGATTTACATATTGTATGGCACACATGCAATTCTGTGGGAGGTAACACTAATTTCATACATATTAGCCCAAATGTGCAGTGTGAGAAAAAAATGGAAACCACAACTAGGGAATAGGAAAGACATTATTGTTTAGGACTTAGTAAGGGACAGTTTAATATAAAACACAAAGATCAAAATTGATAGGCTTACCTCACAAAAAGAGGAAATAATAAATTTTGTCCACTGTGGACTAGCCAATATAAAATATTAAATTATACAGTTAATTTGGATAAAGTTTGAGAAAAAGCAGATGGGCAATTTGGAAAATCTAAGGAGCTCTGTAAGAAACATAGTATGCTCTTATGGATTTAAATGCAAGAAAAAAATCTAAAAAAATCTAAAAAAATCTCTGTGTAACAGCATGGCCAAGCATACTAAACCTCTAATGCAGAGAGCTGAAAGCATCCAGGTAAAAATATTGATAGTTTTCTTCTAAAAAAATGCTTTTCCCTACCTCTTTTCACTTACCAGCTTAGAAGCTTTTCATGAATGATTCTTTTGTTGCAAATATCCCTCAGGATGAAAAATATTGTTGTGTGCTGCATATATCAAAAGAAGTTTTCATTTCCCCCTCCCCCCTTGCTTTCGATTAACTATCACAAGACATTCTCATCTTGTATCATTTATGCAGCAGACAGGAGAATTCTTCATTCCCTAGAACAGAGTTGTGGGAATACCTTTCTGTTTCTCTGCATAAAGAACTGGCAAACCCAAACATCTCAGGAGATGAAGCAAACTGAGAAATAATGAACTCACTGGTGATGTTAAGAGACATGGAGAGCTGTACCTAAAGTTTTACAAGTGTGTAATTATTTATTTCAGCAAAGCTAGGCAGTTTAATAGCTAAAAGAACCCCACTAAGCAAAGTGTATGTTATTGTAGAAAAGAGAAGTAATTTTCAAAAGAGAATTACTTTTTTCCTGAAATCTATTCTTCATGTAGATTAAATCTTTTCTGATCATTAAAGTTTTCTCAGTTACCTAAATATGGTTCTTATTCTGTTGACTGTAAAATATAGCAAAGACAAAGAGCAGAGTCAAACACACAGAAAAAAAAAGTAAACTACTTCAATACACCATGAGACGCAAGTGGTGATTGCAAAGGAGACAACGCAGATGATGAATTAGCATAGTAAGAAGTGGGTGCAGAAAGGTAGATACTACTGTTATTTTAAGACTTTCTTTTTGCATTTTCATTGCTTCTATTTGCAGACTTCTTCCTCCTATTTCACAGTATTTTGTTACATAAACTGAACTGCACTGGAACTGCAGTCAATAACTGTGGGCATGATACATTCTGATTTATGCTCCTACAAGAAATTTAGCCTCCCCTCCAACTTATTATCATCCCTGTTCTTCCCATCTGTGTGCTTGCCTTTAAAAGCCTGAGAGAATTCAAGGAAAAGCAAGTTTTATAGCAAAGGATGTTTTATATAAGAAACACCTGTTCTGTAGCTGATCAAGAAGGTAAGGAGACCTTTTGCAGGATGAAAATAAGTGATCTTGAACCTGAAAAGAGTTGGCCTTTATAGTTTAGTTTTTGCTGTGTTTTTTTTTTTTTCCATATATTATTTCACTTAAGAAACAAGTGAAATCTATTCACCTTCAAATTTTTCCTAGTAATAGGAAATTACTAGGAAAAATTTTTATTACTTTATTAATTTTTATTACTAGGAAAAAATTTACCTAGTAATAGGTTGGCAATAAATTGATAAAAATTTGTTATGTGTTAAAGACAAATTCAATTCACACCAGTAAGAAAAAATGAGCAGCCCATGAAGAGATGAAGTATTCTCAATGAGTGGGCAATCGATAAGTGAGCGTTCAGTACAAATTAACACCTCTTGCACAATAATCAGGTTGAAAAGAGGAACTGCATCGAGTGAGACCACAGCTGAGTAGATGAGACAGGACTAAGCTACTCCAGTATGCAGTCTGTAATGTACTGTAGCTATGGGAAATATTTCAAGAGCATGATTATATTTTGCAAGACTAAATACTTCTGTGTCTATCTACAAAGCTGTCAGGATAAATTTGTGTCTAATATTAACAAATGCAGCACTAAATTCAGATCATTACAGCAGTGCAAGCATGTCAGAGGCAAATCATGCAATCAATATTACAATAGTTCAACAAGCAATTAAAGCAAATTACTGCATTTTCCATTTTCACCACACTTTTCCATGCACACCAAGTCTCTAAGGATTTTGACTTACCTCTTGTGAGAAGCATGTCCAAAGTATGCATGCCAAAAGAAATTCTTTTAAGTTTACAGACATCTAACCATTTATTGCATCTTACCAAGAAACATAATATGCAATAAAAGAGACACGTCTGAGTCACAATGTGTTCCTCAAATTGAGTGATTATCTGAAACAATTTTGCTTTCATACATTCATTTCAGTGAAGATTCAGAAGACTGTGTTATGACTGGGAAATTTTTGGTCTGAGGGCAACCATGCAATCTCTGATGGGAGGTGGTAACCTATGATAGTCAGTGACTCTTCAGTATCAGCTTCTGTCATTTCAAATGAAGTGTTGAACTACTGTTAGCTCATTAATCTGTTGGCTATTACCAATTTTTTCCCATTTTGACACTAGTCTCCAAATAATAAAATAGCCCTCCTGTGCCTTCCAAAACAGAACCCCAACAGAGAGCTGAAAGCTTTAGCTTCCTTGCCATTGCTGCTCATTTCAGGTAGCTTACATGATCAATATGTCTCCAAAATATGGGAAAATTCATACCCAGATCAGGGTCTAAAACACCTACTTGGTTTTATTTCTGATTTTTATTACTTAGAAATCCTCATGTGCTGGTTCTGATACATATCAGTAGTAGTTGAGCTTAAATACTGCTTGAGTTGGATGAAAGACAGGAGTGTGAGTCTAAACTCAACAGGAGCTCACGTATCACAAAAATGGAGAACAAGTGATAGCTTATCAGCTTCTAGGCCAAGCAGGGATGGAATTAGCAAATTAGGAAATTGAGCCCATGCAGCCTGAGAAGCAGTTGTCCAACACAGATATCAATTTAATTCTTACAGCTGAGACACACGGACACACAGCAAAATCAGAACACTGAAGAAGCTAGTGCAAGGCTTCGTACATGTAGTGTTATACTCAGGACCTTTCTTTTCAGCTCACTCTGTAAATGCTCCCAGCTCCTGCTGAACTAAGCACTGTGTAAGAGCTGGGAGAGGGTTTTTTCACCTGTTCTACAAGCTCTACCTCTGACAGAAAAAGCATCTCTGCCTAGTTCTGAATTTGGAATGGCTGAGATCATGGAGCTCCTCACTGTTTTAAAGGGAAAACCTTGATTCTGCCAGGACAAGTGGCTGGGAGCTCCCTTGTTCTTCTTGGTGTAGGACTGTGATGAAGCAGAGATTGACAGCTGGGAAAAAAAAAAAATCCCTCTCATTGCAAGCATCAGTCTTGAGTGCAAATACTTAAACACCCAAGACCTGGTATTAAAGGAATCTCATAATATATTTTTTTCTTTTTATTGAGTATTTAAATACATAAAGATGAAAGTTTGTTGACTGCAGCAAGGCTGAGGATCTTTTTCTTTTTTGCACCCTGAAAGACTGAGTTAAGGAAAAATTCCTAACAATTAAATAATCTGCTTGATCTCCCTGTGCCAGGATTGCTTCCTGTTCAGTCACATCAACTGCTTTACATTTAGGCTTTTGCTTGACCCCAAGGAACATTTGTGACAGGAGCGCACATCCAAGGAAAGGTTTTGAAGTTTGTGTTGCAACACAGCTGAAAACATTGAAGACCTTTTTTTTTAAGTCTCCATTGTAGTTATGACAGATAGCCTGAAAGCATTCAGAAGGTGAGTTCTGACTTGCCATTTAATATACAGAGCCACACAACAATAAAGCCTTGAAGTTCTCACCAGGATCGTTTTGTTCCATAAATATGGCACAGCAGTGAGCAGAGTCACTGTTGCAATAACATTGTCATCTAGGCTTCTTCATTTCATGTACTACAAACTCTACAACTGAAGTGAAGTGGAATGTCACAAGGTATAACTAAAAACACACAAGAGGATTACTATTTCCGAGAAAATGCATGATTGCTACAGGCTTGATTCAAAATCTGAGAGAAGATTTGGGAGAACTTTTGTCATACTTGACAGTATACAAGGACGCTGGCAGCATTATTAAAATTAGTTTCCAACCATCACTATTAATTCTTTGGGCACTGACTTTTTCAAAAGAGAAGGGAAAGGGAACCTAGGAAGTTAATTGCTTGAGTAAAAAAATTCTAAGGAAGTATTCATCAGCAGTGTTATGAATACCTGTATAGGACAACCTAGAGGGTTACTTTAGCTGGGGAAATAATCTAGCTAACTAGCCATGAGAAATTTTTATGATGCGTAGTAGACCATCCTCTTGTATTACTTTTTTTTTTTTAATCTACTTTTTGGATATAATTTTTCATTCCCTGATGGCATCCTAGAGGAAACAAAATTGTCCAGTTCTAAGAATATAATGGAAATGGAATTCTGTCTGTGTCATCCACCTATAATTATCTTACCATTGTTATTTATCTGTAAGTGAAATGTTCCCCTTAAAGCAGCAGCTTTCAAAATAAATATATATTCTATTTTACCTATAGCTCTCTAAAATACAACTGTTATAACACAGCACTGAACAGTGATATGCACTAAGCAAATGAAAAATTACATCATGAAAAAAACCCAGTAAAACAGATTTTCATCTATATGAGAAATTGATCACTTTAGTGAACATGCATGCTTCTTTGCTTTCCCCCCCCCACCTTTTCACTGAAAATCTTCACTTAAAAATCTTTAGAAGACTTATGATAAGTTAAAATCTAAATGTTATATTTTAAGAAGAATGCATTACAATATTTTGGCTAAAACAACTCTCTGATCTGATTTAAATATGCATTATTTGGTTTTTCATGTCATACTGTGTGGTGACCTTTTATAGAATTTGTGAAAAACTCACTATTTAAATGTTTATTCTTTTTTAAATATTCAAAATAAAATTTCACTTTCTTAAACATTAACTATACCATACTAACAGGATAGCTTAATCACACTATGTGTTATACTACTTACACGTTTTCCAATATGGGTGACTGTATTTGGATGTAATTTCTTTAAGTTAGACCACTTTACCACCTAACCAGGGGTTCTTCACATTTCTGACAGGTACAAAGAAATTGCAAGAGTTAAAATGGAACCACAAATGAGCAAAAGTAGGTACATGCATTCAGCTCATTTTAACTACTGAATGCAAACAATATTGTGCTCTTGACACTAATTTATTTTCTGTACATTAAGAGTACCACTGTTTTTACTTTTAAGATTTTGTTACAACTGAAGTTGGTCAGAAGGGATTTTACAACTGGTTTTGCAATTGGTTGATATATGAAAGAAAAATACAGAACCAAATTCTCAGCTGCATTAAACTCAGATTGGAACAGTTCAGTATTCTAAGAGCAAGGAAGGAAAACTTCAAGGCTGTCCCAAAGGTGTTTCTCATGGTTCTTTGACAGGACAAGGGCTTTCAAAGCACATTATGGGCTGCAGCAATGAATCCCTACCAACAGCTGCATTCTGAAGCCGGTGACATACCAGACAGTGTTTACCACAGGCAAATTCCCACAAAATCCAGGCTTGCCACACTCCCTTTGCCACAGATCTGTGTACACCATAGGCTACACAGGTTATCGATTAGGCTTATTTTCTACCATGTCAGGGGTATTCTACTGCATTAGCAAAGGCAGGTTTGGGTGTTGAGGAACCCTCTCTTTAAACAAGAGGAAGATCATACAGTAAGAGCTAATAGGCTTAAAAAATGTCTACTGAAATATTATACTGCAGTTTTTGCACTTTATGATATGGTTATTATTGATATGATATCAACAGTAAAAAAACTGCTTCCTGTGACAGGGAGATTTAAAGTACATCTCATCTGTTCCTGTAGGTGGTTCTTGTCTTTATGACTAAAGAAAAGAAATCTCATTTGATTCCTCACTTCTAGTGGTCAAATGAAATGTCCATATGTATAAGTGAAGAACTGTTTTTATGGTGAAAACTGACTACTTAGTTAAAGTAAAAATGTCACTAAAGATAGTGTAGGTATATTTCAATATGCACATTCAAATATGTTGCAGTAAAATCAGCGATTATAGCAAGTAACATCTTTCAAAGCAAAAAGGTGGAAAATTCCATTTGTCTACAAACAGCTTTTTCCATTTACAAACAAGATTTTTAACCTTATTATCCACACAATGAAATAGCCTGATTAACAAATTGGAAAACCATTATAAATGATAACTTGCACTTAGGCTGTTTTGTACAATGAAACTCTGTCATCCTGGATACTCAAAAGACTTTTCAGAATACTGATAAGGTAGAAGACTAATAAAAAAACCCTACTAAGCTGTGCCTGTGATTGGAAAAATAGGATAATACTGGCAATAATGTAATTGCTATTCAGGATATTGAAAAATGAAGTAATTTCCATGTAGATGCCACTCTGTAAAACACAGTCCTTATTTTAAAATTTCTTAGCTGTAACACTTATGGACTTGCAAATACAATTCTCCTTGACACATGGACCACAGAATGGAACTCTAACCATAGTTATTTCAGCAAAGGGACTACTTACTCCAGTTGCAATCATTTTGATGTTCAAAATAGAGCTTAGGATATTGAGTTCAGAATTAAGTCCTAAACTACATCACACTGAAGGATAGGAGAAATTTAATGTTCTTAAGTACACTATACTTTTAACAAATGAATCAATGTCATGTTGTTAATAGCAAATAAATAGAAGCAATTATATCTATATTCCCAGTGATCTATAATCACTACCTGGGATTCAGAACTGATGCAAAAGCACTTATTTCAATGGACTAAGAAGCTTAGTTCTGCTAAGTCCTGGTGACTGTCTGAGAACTGATCACAATCATTAGGCTGAGTGAAAAAATGTTCTGCATTGTGTAGTTCCTGATCCTATGTTCCTAATATCTTCCTCCTTAAGTACTCCAAGAAGCCATGCATTCAATTCTTGAATTATATGATGCCTTCTGACATTTTAAGCACTTCTTTGTTTTTGAGTTTGCTTTTAAAATGTTTTCAATTTGTTTTCATCATTTCATTTTAATACTAGAGAGGTGTGCACTTCTGGGTATTGAGGTACAAAAGAAATGAATTCTTTGGAGAAGCAAGTAAAAAATAAATGTAGATGCTACCTACTTTTCTTGATGTTACACGTCCCTCACAAAGACACCCCATGAAAAAGCTCCAATTAAAGATAAAACATTTAAACCAGCTCACTGTGCCTTGTCAATAGTTTCAAATGGGCACAAATTAATAAATATTATATACTGTGGACTTACTGGAACTCTACCAGTATTCTACTTTAAATTTAACAATCATGGCATTGAAGGAAAAAAAAATCACAATAAGGTTAGTCCCTCCACATCCTGGGGGAGATGGGGAAGTGAAAAATACCTTACTTCAGGCAGGCATGATCAAGAGTTCTAGAAAGATTTTGCTACTTTTGTTTTATAAGTTATAAGCACACAACATTATGTGATATAAGATTGTGGGCTCAAAACAAGCACAATCCAATATAACGAAAAGAAAATCCAAACAAAAATACAAGATAATCACTTGGTATGCATCAAAATTGAGGGTAGGGCAAAGATACCAGTACTGTAAAATATAAATTGTAATAATATAAAATGTTTTAGGCTATTAGTTCTCTATTTTTAACAAAAGAAGTTTTTTGCTGGATATAGTGTTCTGTCATTTCTTACATCTTTTAAATTCTGATGGATGGTTGTTGAACCAATATAATCAAGTAAATCTTAGTAAAACTTTTGTGTGTGCCTCATGGCATAGAGCATTGCAGTTGTTGGTTAAACATTTAAGATACCACTACAAAATTCACCAAGAGAAAATACTGTCACAAGAGTAGTGACAACCTTTAGCAAAATTACAGACTCCAAAAAGCCAAAAAGAAGTCCAAAGTATTTTGTCACTTTTCAGTGGTAACATCAGAAATTATTGAGAGTTTTCTTAACATCTCAAGGCTTGTGAAAAAAGATTGGACCAGATGCCAAAGTAGTAAGAAACCTGGCAATTATTTTCAAAGAAAGCCACACAACTCACGGTTACACGGGCAGGTTTGAATTTCTGAAGGAGGACAAACACAGTGAGAAGTTACCCAAGATTCCATTAGTATACGTACAAATGCATTTCGTGCCATGGCGCGCATGCCGATGTTCACAGCCAGCACACTTCCACCCCGTGAATCCAGGCCTGCAAGTGCACTGTCCAGTGACAGGGTCACAGGCAACAGGCACGGAACCATACGGATCACACTCACATGCCTGGCAGGACCCTCCTGGAATCTGTGGGTTCCCTGTGTAGCCAGAAGAACATCTAGACATTGCAAATACAAAACAAGGTTTGTCCAACTGAGACGCAGTGCACAAAGAATACTTAGCAGTACTTTAAATGTAATTCATACTAACATTCACAAACCATTAAAAATATCTTTGTTGCTTCATGACCAAGAGAGAAATATCGCAAACTGTCTAACAAAGTGACTTCTAACCAGGACACAGAACAGTCTGGATGGAGGAGGTATGCAAAAGTGATTCCACATCCTTAACAATTTTCAGTTAAATTTCTATTAAACCACAACAAAAAACCTTCTCCACTATCATTGTTTGGCCTATAGACAGCCACTTGTGTTTTGTGTCAGACATGGAATCTCCTGGTACACATTTGCCAATTTTGATCATGTTAATCCCTCAGTGTTTTGATGGATGGCACAACAGAGGCTGTTAAGGTTATTAATTCACAATTTGGCATTAACATTTTTATATGTAACTGTCTTTCACAGTCAATGCCCCTGAGGGCACTACAGTCACTAAAACAAAGGGTATGAGTGAAATCAAGATACACAATTAACATGGCATCCACTTTCTGATAATTTTTTTTAACTTCTGAGCCTTGGAGGAAAAAAACCCCTCAAACATCAAAAAGTAACACTAGGACAATATCTGTGATATAAATAACATTGATTATCAATTCAAAGTAGTGTATATCAAAATTTTCTATGTTGGCTATTGTCTGTGTTAACAGCACATAAAGGAGATATAAATTATCCAAAGGCATGTATTTAAACATTAGTAAATACATGCTTGTAATATTGATCTCCTTCATGCCTTTTCCTCATTTCATTGTCCCTCTTTCTGCCTTTTCCAGTTTTCTTACCTTTGGCAGTACTGGCCTTCGTATCCAGGTGGGCAGGCAGTACACCGGTAGTCATTAGGTCCTTCAGCAATACAAGTAGGACTAAAACTAAAACAAAATCAAATAAAGAATTTTTTTCTACTCTCTTGCATCATTTCACTTTGGTCAGCAGTGCAGAAGAGCTCAAGAAGTTCCACTCTTAATGTAAATGGCAGCATTTCGTATCGGTTTATAAAAACCTGTGAGAGGTCTCTCCTTTCTATTACAATTTTTGTGAATGTCTTGCTGTGACACTTGCACAGTTTGGACAAAGGCTCTAAGGGCTGCAGGCTTGTGTGATTGAATGGTGCTGTCACTCACAGTGAACAAGCAAAGGAAGCACTGGGAAGGATGTGAAACAAAAGATTTAGAAACTGAGCTAATGAACATTCAGCCTTTCCAGTCTAATTTCATTTTATTTTGAATGAAATGAGATAAGCTGGGAAGAGTTTACTCGAAGGTAAGATATAAAGAGGGAAAAGGAAACAAAGTCATAGCTGTGTGGAATCTTCCAAAATGGCAGCATCAGACAATCTTCTCAAGGATGTATAAGAAAAGCCCAGTCTACAGAGAAAAAGAGCCCTAAAAATGACCTCCTTCATGATCAGGGAGAGGTCCTCTTTTAATCATTGAAGACACTAGATTTTCTTTTCTAAGTCACTTTACTACTGACTGTAGTGTGTACCTGTGGGCACTGTGCAAAGTAGCATTTATTTGAAATATTAGTGTATTAAGTGCCTGCACAGGCTGTTAAAACAAACAAAAAGGGCAGGTAGAGCAAAATAACAGAATGAAATATTCAGATGGTGCAAAACCATAAAATTATTTCAGCTCTTTGTAGAAGAAGAATTAGAAAAGCACAGAGGTGGCTAGTGGTGAGCCCAGGGCTCCTTCTTGGTATAGTACAGTCAGCAACCTCATCCAACTTGCTTAAAATGCATTAAATCAATAATGCTTGAATGAGTGTATAAAATTACGCCTTTGCAAAAAACGTAAACAAATTGATCTATTACTCACAAACTCATTATCCAACACATTTTCAACTCCATAAAAATAGATCCATACTAGGAACAATTCATTCTCCCTGTTCTCTCTGTTCTTTATTTTTTTCCCAGCTCATCATGTTTGAAGCTGACTGCTGGTTGTACAGCAGTATAAACACAGTATTTAAAACTTTAGTGGAGTTTTATACAAATTCATAAATAAAAATAATTGCACTATACCCTTCACAAATACTATCATATCAGTTATGACATAGCAAGCTAATGAGATAGCTCATTAGCTAGCTGTATTTCATGTAGATTATGATTACTTGACTGCCATAAAATAGCTGCAGGTAGACTTTTTCCTTAATAGCATCTTGAAGAGCTTTAACTGATCTGCACAATATACAAATCTAAGCACTGATACTCTAATTTTCCATCTTATACTATAGCTTTATGGAATTAATCTAAGCCACTATATCTATCTAAAAGTCAGGCATTTAGTCTAAACCAATTGTTCAGGCATCCTCTATCTGCACTGGAAAATGGACATGCACAGACTTATACACACATTTTAAACATCTCCTTTCCTGCCCTCTCTCCAATGGTGTTTTCCTTTAGGTTTAACATTAGTGAGATGTACAGTTGTTGGTCTCTTTATTTACTATACAGCTACCAAAGTAGCAAACAGAAATAGAAATCCCTTCCATAATGTCTAGAGACATCTGAGTTAAGCTCTATAAACCACAAGCAGTTCTGTTCCTGGACATGCTCAGATCTGACTCCTTTCTCAACAGCATTAAGAAACTGGATGACTATCTCATGATTAAGTATTTTTATTAAATTCAGACTAGGTGTTATTCTCTTATCTCCTGTGAAGGTTTATAAAACAAGAGAGTCTCATGATCACTTTCATGTGAGCATGACACAAAAGGCTGTGACAACACCCACAGCCATGCAGGCTGTGTGACTAAATGAGGTCTGGGCACTTTGCTTGCTCTCTCTCAAGCAGCTCAGCAATTTGAGAGTGTACCTAGGACACCTAAAGGGAGCTTTTAAAAAAAAGATGGTGATAAGACAACAGGGAATGATTTTAAATTAATAGAGGTGAAAACGTAGATTAGCTGTTAGGAGGAAATTCTTTACTCAGAAAGTGGTGACACACAGGAACAAGCAATGCCCAAATCCCTTGAAGTCTTCATGGCCAGGTTGGATGGGTCTTTGAGAAACCTGGTCCAGTGGAAGATGCCTCTGCCTATGGCAGGAGGGCTGGAGTTAGATGATTTTTAAGGTCTCTTCCAACCCAAACCACTCTACGATTCTGTTACACATACTACCCACAGTCCACATATTTCTCACCTGTACAGCACTTCAGCAATACACACTTCCTGACTTCATGTTAGGTTTTAGATAAGATACTGAAATGATCTTGGGACCACAGTGTGGAGAATCTGTCTAAATTCTTGTAGCATAGTGCCATAAACAGCAGGTGAAGAGCCCTGCTCATCCTCTGATCTGACATGTATTTCTGGGCAACTAAAGGTTGGAGTATTTGCAGCCCTTCATACTGCCAGTTACTCACATAAAAAGTTTTTTCCAGTATTTGCTGATTTGCTAAACTGAGAAGCTTGGTTGATCTTGTTCTTTGAAACTTGAATGTCCTTTTCTGATAGTAATAGACAGAATATATAATCAAGTTGCAGAAAACACCCATGAAATGGGCAAACCTCAGAAAAAACTTGTAGTTAAGAATGCAATATAACTTTTTGAGATAAAATATATTTCTTTCAATACCTGGGATTTGGAAGTATTCTTAAAAACTCTTGCTGAGGATGAAAGACCATGATGTCTTTATCTAATAATGTTTGAAAAAGGACTTTCCTCCTTCAAAATAAACCCAAGACCAAACCAAAATGATAAAATGAAGTAAGAAGAAAAAGAAACCCCCTAAATTCTCAGCTATGTTGACTTAAATCCTCACTAAAACATCCTAAAGGCCAGACACAGCACAGAAAAATGGTTTTACAGAACAAAAATTCCAGCTTTTCAAAAGCACAATCAGGAAACACAAACCTGTTCAGAGCACTACTACAGTATGATACCAAATATCATTAAGAACTTCTCAGCAAAACAACAAACAAATCTCAAGTCTAAAGTATCATATGTTGGGAACACATGCAGAAGCATTGTGGAAAGGCTCATTAGCATAAAGCAACCAATAAAATTTATGCTGCAATAACTAAAATGCTTTTAAATTATTCCATCTTTCACAAATTGCCTAAAACTCATGTAACATTAAATAAGGAATCAATAAATTCAATAGTGGAGCAAGAAAGGCACTGTAGCACATTTATACCAACATAATATATAAGACATTTTACAGCTCCCTTGTGGCTACATTGTACTTGGGTTTTGCTCTAGCTCCATTTATGAGAATACCTTTATAATACACACTCATTATCTTGAGTATTGCATTTTCTAGCACTTATTAATTTATTCATCACAAAGTAGCAAGGGAGCAATTTCTGACTTTTAAAGGAAGGTCAATTAGCAAAAGTAGGTAAGGAATTTTTAGTATAGCTTCCATGAGGCAATTCTTCTGTAGCCAGCCATTTGAAAAAGGACACAGGGAGCCCAGAAGGAAGCTCTGGCTTGCTGGAAAGGCAATCCTGAGCCATGTGTTTGCTGACTTACTTGTTACTAGAAATGGATAGGGGACAAGCACAAGGCTGACAGTCCTCGGGAGAGCCTTGGACAATGCCGTAAAATCCCGGTGCACACCTCTCACAGTGGTGACCAGCAGTATTGTGCTGACAATCCTGCCGAGGAAGGAGACAGAATGAAAGCTCTATTTTGATAATTACAAGAAAGCAGACAACATTCTGCTCCCAGCCTTAGGGATTCAAACTTACTTCGATACAACTTCCCTGATATGATTCTCAGTGGGAATGCTTGCTTTAAGCTTCTATCAAATGCCTGCTGAGTAATATACAGGCTTAAAAGGAGAAAGAATACAGGTCTGTAGCTACCCAGATGTATTCTACAGAATTTCTTACTCCATTCATCCTTTCTTCCCTCCTTTGTTCCAGCCATTGGAGAAAGAGCAATAATTAAAATTCAGTCTTACTGTACCAGGTCATGCATATTATTACCTGTAAGAGCAGAATTGTGTTTACTGTATGACACATGGTACATTGTTTCTTTGTTTTGCAGGTGTCTAGTTTTTATTTTTACACAAATAGTAGTAATTCAGGGGTGAAAAAGCACCATATAATCTGAACTCCAGAGAATCAGAACAGAAAACTTCAAAAGTTTGCTTTTATGACTCTGCCTGAACTTTGACACTTAAGCTCTTTAGGAAAATTTGTATTAAAATATCATCATCTGTTTTTTTTAGATTAGTAGCACAACTTAAGAATTTTACCTTAACTTGGTGCAAAAGTTTAGAAGTGTAATACCTGAC
Source organism: Toxostoma redivivum (assembly GCA_013397375.1). Taxonomy (NCBI): domain Eukaryota; kingdom Metazoa; phylum Chordata; class Aves; order Passeriformes; family Mimidae; genus Toxostoma; species Toxostoma redivivum. The sequence continues at coordinate 1,019,529 of VXBI01009112.1, forward strand.
AAATTGATGTTTCAGAGTCACACATAGTGCTGTGTCCATGACACTGACATACAGCACAGGTGCCTAAGGACTGAGCAGGTGTCCTTCCCGCAGGTGGAGATGGAAGTCTATAAAATCCTGGAGAGCATGACTGCAATAAAAAAAGATGCAGAAGAAAACAGATCATTACTGTGTGGACTGTGTATGGGGAGCATTGCAAGCTCATCTTTCCAATCACCAGTTTTTACAAGTTGTGAAAAGAATCTGACAGGCTTCCAGCTGTGTTACAAACAATATACAGTACTTTACAGATAACAAGAGCCAGCCCTAATTGGAAACATGGCTGAAAAATCCCTGGAGCACTCCACTGGCATCAGGATTTTATACTACAGCTTGAGAGATCTTTTATTCAGATGCAGAACACCTTTTTGTTCTCACTGTGCATCAAGCACCATTCCTTTCATTACTTAAGAAAACAGTTTGTTTCCAAAAAATTTTTTTTTTTTGCATGGACTGTGGAGAGCAAGCATGATGAGTTTGTTTCCTTCTTCCCAGCTATATTTTTCAGGTTCGACAAGCTAGTATCTGCCTACACACTACCTGATGGATAACAAGCAAAAGCCAAATAATAAACAAGAAAATGGCTGCATGGCTGCATTATTTATAGCTATATAATTTAAAGATCACAAAAGTACAGAATTCAAAATGTTAAAGGTTTTCCATGTCTTGAAACTATCAGCCCCAAACCAAGTTTATCCATCACTAAGTCTCCTCTGCTGTAGCTTGGCAATAAAATTCCAAGAATAATCCAAAAATTGCTAGCAAAGCTGACATATGCAGACTCAAACACTTGATCTTTATTTCAGGCTTCTTACACAGTTCTGTGGAAGCCCTTACATAGCTCTCAGAAAGCACAGAGCAATGGCAGCATAAAAACATAAACAGGAACATTTTGACAGTTAAGACCATTAGGAGTAAGTGCCTACAGAGAAGTCACTTGTCCCACGTATAAATCCCATCACCTAGTGGTGCCAGGAGCCTGTGAAGGCTGGCTGATGAGGTAATTTCTTACTGATGACCACATTTTCTGCTTTTCAGAAAGAATAGGAGTGGCATACTTTTCACACAGCAATAAAATGGATGCAAAATAAAACAGAAGAGAATCTGGAGTAAGTAATTTTTGTGACCAAAAGCAGGATTCTCCAGTGAAGCATTAGCTGACATGCTAGATTTATTCATATGCCACCACTCTGACAGTTTTATAATCATTGCCAAAACCTACAGGAATCTAAGTTATGGAAAAAGTATAAACACAATTACTTTCTTTAGAATCACAAAGAAATTAATCTTAACTCATTTCTGCTTTTTCCTTTCTATTTTGACTTAGACCACATTAAGTTCCCTGAAGCATAGAAACAGTCTATCATTCTTTTTCATGGTTTGTGAAGAATTCTAACCTAGATAAATAATCTCAAATAGAAGTAATTCTGTTTCTTACTAAAATATCTTTTTTCCCACCCTCCCTCTCTATCCCCACAAGTAGACTTGTCCAAACAAGGTACAAAACACAGCTTCACAAGTTCTGAACGACTTCAGATTCAGATTTTAAATACATGGTACATCCTCCAACAAAACTAATATCTGGGTTTTTTTTTTTTTCCTATATGCCATTGACAGTCTTATCATCTATTTTGGTTGAAGCATTTCTGAGATGAAATAAAACACAGACAAAAAGATTACATTTTTAATTGCTAGTTTAGAAGTTTTTCAGAAGCAGCCATTAGGAAAATTCTTACCACTGCTTCTGCAGCCTACAACTAGAAAAAAAAGGGAAAAAAAAAGGAGGGGGGAAGACATACATATCAGTTCTAGTAAAAACTGCTGTGCATATAGTCTTCACAATGCTATTTTATGGATAGAGCTTGGCTCAGACACATGCACCCTGTTAACACCTGCTTAAAAATGCCAGGGTGTCAGATTGTTTTTTCCTGCTAAAATTAAATAAACCATCACAGAACACACCCCAACCTTCACTGAGCACACAAAAAATAAACTAAGTTACGAGTATGTAAAGATCACACAATTAAGAATGAAGTATGAAAATTGCAATTGAGACATTTATTGAGCCCCTGGAGGGCATGAATTAAAAAAAAAAAAAAGTTCTAAATACATTATCATATATTTTTCTTCAAAAATTCAATTTGCTACAGTAATTTAAAAAAAAAATCTGTACTTCTAAGCAAATGTTAGAGTTCATTATTTCCTCATGTATTTACACAAGTTCAAGTATATTCTCTTATTGAAATAGTGTGCAAAGAAAATTACTTAATTCACTTTCTTGTACACGTTTCCTATGAACTTACTGTTTCTGTTGACTTGTTTGCTGCATAACACTCATATATAACATCCAAAAGGATCAGAGTCCTCACAGATAACAAGCTATATTTCCCTTAATTTGCTTCAATTGTTCTCCCATTGGTAGATTGGGGGAAACCCTTACAAGATCCCACTTAGGATGTTTCAGGCATTTGTGGAATACTCAAGGTGGTGTTTCCTGCTACCTTCACCTAACAACTGCAACTAGTGAATTTAGAATTGCTTGTGCTCATTAAAAACGAAAATATGGTATTCTGCCCACAGAAAGATTGGCAGTCTCATAATCAAGAGCATGGACAGTCAGAAATACTAACTTCTATTCTGCAGTCAATTATATCTTAAACAATTTCTCTGGTACCTATCATGAAATCCATTTTACAAAAGCATATACTAGACAGCTGATGTTCTAGAACACCTGGGTATTTTTGAAATATGCAATCTTCAGCACAAAATTGTAAGTAAAAAAAATAAATATAGTGCATGTACAAGGACCACCCAGGTCACTTAGTTAGGCAACAATTTTCTCCTGGTGTTCAGTGAGTTAGCATTTTACTATTACAAGAGTATTATACCCTTATATGTTCAAAAATACTTGATCTGTTAGCATCAGTCACACAATTCAGCCTCAATGATGCGGTCCCAGTAAAGCTCATTTTCCTGTATTCTAAGTATTTAAGTCATTGCCATGGTTTCAGTGGCACAGTTGCCCACAGCAATAAAAAAAAGGGGGCTGAAATTCCCTGAGAGAAATACCTGTGAGAGAAAATAAGTAATTAAATTAAGGGAGAGTTGCTGCTAGTTAAATGAATTCACACTCAATTACTATTCACACTTGGCCAATGAATGGACCAGAGAAGATACAAAGACTTTTCCTGGGAGTTAGGTTAGTACTGTACCTCACAGGACAGACCAGAATAACCCAAAGGGCAGTCACATTTCTCTATCAAGTGAGCCTGAGGAGCCATCCCGGACACAGGGCCACCTTCAGCAACTTCCAATGAGATCTCAGAAATCCTGGAAAAAGGAACAAACACCTCTAATGAGATGAGTCAAGCACTAACTCAAATCCAGTTACTTGACAGTCAGCTGGCCTGGAAGGAAACAATCTTATTTGGCTGTTTGTAGGATTCCTGATCTACAGCAGACAAACAACACTGGTTTTTGCATCTCCCAAGAAATGACTAAGTTAACAACACCTCTGGTCTCATCTTCTAGTTCCAGGCAACAGTATAACTAACTAAATCTCCAGCTTGATTCCATCTTTTTCTTTAATCTCTTTTCAGCCAAACCAACAAAAGTTAACATACAAAAATTCGTATCTGATTCTTCATTTGGAGGGAGTCATTAAGAAAGTGATGACTCTCAGGGGTATGGCAATAAAATTGTCCTCTTAATGAGTTTTTAATGAGATAACAATTAAAAAAATAACATAAAATCTATCCTCAGCAACTAAAGAATTCTAGCAAGCTCTAGAACAGATTTCAAAGGCATTGGACATTTGGCTTTTGAGCAAAATTTTAAGATCAGTAGCCAGGTATAATTTTTTTTTCTTTAGGATTGTTTAGACACATAAGCAAACAATTTAAAGCAAGCATGAAATACTACTACAGAAGCAACTACTAATATCAGAAAGGGATAGACTTCTAAAATTTTAACTTTACAAACATTTGTTTAATTGTATTAATAAAAATAGTATCTTGCCTCCCAGCCACTCTGTCTTTCCAGCATGAATGCTGACCTGCTAAATAGGGTACATCACGGACAAAGACAACAAATATAAAATCTAATGAAATACACTTAATTCTAATGTATCAGAATGGTGTACTTTAAGCTTACTTCTTTATTTTGGGGATTTGATTTGTTAGTTTGCTTAAATGAATGCTATGATCTGGAACACCTATTGCCTCAGAGAAATAATATGTGCAGAACAGTGTAAATTTTAAAACTTCAAATATAATGCCAACCTAAGATAAAATATCAAAGATTGACTGGCCGAATAAATGTCAATAATGTGGGTAGAGTCTATTCAGTAAGTGTCTGAGCACAGTGCTAATGGAGAAGAGCTCACAGAGTTGTTCACCTCCTCCTCATGCTCACAGCCTGTTCAACTTCTCCCAGACCTTGATTCCCAAGGGACTGAGGGATGATGTTCTGCTCATTGGCATATAGGTATCAATGTCAGGATGAATGGAGAAAAAGCAAATGCCCACCACTGAACTAGAGGAGAGTTCTGTGACACAGCTTACAGGACCAGACCCACACATCTTGGTAACCTTGCGTCAATATAAAAATCCCCAAAGTAATCTAGTAACTTTAACCCTGTGCCCTCTTCTTATTATCTGAAGAAAGGGGTTCAGTCGAGCAGGGAAATTGAACAAAAAAAAAAACTCCAAGTAAACATAACCAGGTCAAAACAGAAGACTGCAAACAATGAGGGAAAAACCATTCAGATCTGATATGCCAGTGTAAAGGTATATTAAAAATCTATGTACGTTTAATGGGAAAAGAAAATGAAATCTGCCTCTCCATCATCCTCAAAAGTGAGGCTACAGTTGAACTGTTTACTGCCATAAAGCTGTATTTAGATAACAATACACTCTAGGGCCACAAAGCTACCTACTGTTTGTGTGAAAACACTACTCTAAAGGAAGGTCAGGCTTGGCTGATTTTTGGAAACTGTCTATTAGGCAGCAGTCAAACAACTGCTACCTGATCACTGTTGGGAATATTGAAATAATTTGCAGTGAAATTGAAAGCATACTTCAATTCAAGAAATTTATTATCACAGCCCTGTTGCAAAACAAAATCTAATAAAAGCAATGTTTCCATTTAGAGTGTTGAATGTGAAAATGAGGGCAACAAAATGAACAATACAGAAGAAAAATGTTTGGGTTGGGATTCTGAGCAGAAACCTCTAAATCACTAATAATGCTGCAGCTTGGAAGCAGAAACAACATTAGCATTGCTACTAAACCGTTTAGCTAATAGAGTACTAACACTAGAATGAAACTATTTTTATGTTCCCAATTGCTGCTGCTACTTTGACTTTATTTTAAATTGCTTTTCCTGTAGTTTATCACTTACCTGCAGCTTTTAAACTTTGCAATTGAAATTAAAGCACTATTAAAACCTAAAAAAAATTGTAAAAATATTTCATATACATATTTTCCTCCTCTCATCCACAGATTTGTTAACTTTATATATCTTTTTCTACTGTGCACAGTCAAGTGGAAAGAGAAGCTTTAGTAGTTTAGAACAGGGCCCTTATTTGGAAAGCACAACACACTGTATTTAAACAAATGTTTTATTGTAAGTCACTTAATTCAAACATATGTTTAAATTTGAGTACAAATATTGCTCTTTAGAGGGTCTCAGCTTATTTTTAATAAAAGCCTTCAATTCTTGTATAAGGTAATATTCCACTAACCTTTAAAAATATTTTTGGGGATTTATATTTTAGTCTTATACAAAACTTCCACTTGAAATCATTCAAGGTGCTAACTTGAAAAAAATAATAACGTATACCCACTATATTCTATCTAAAGTCTCAGATGCCATGTGATAAATGTTAACTTTGTAACTAGACAGATCATAAAAATCCATTGTACCATAACTGCCTTCAAAATCAAATACAGAATTATATGCAAGGTTATGACTTCAGATGGAGAGTTACCAGGAAGACCAGATGAACTGTTTGCTAAGCTCTGCTGTTATAAAACGTCACATTCTGAAATGCCATGCTGTAAAAATATATTCTGGTTCTTTAAATGACACCTTGCAAACCTGCCTGGGAAGTGAAAAGTCCTCCCCTGTTCTGGTTCCGCATTATTGGGTAGCCTTGATAAAACGGTGGGGCAGTGCAGGCCTAGTGCTGCAGTCACAGTCACACACACCTCAGAACAAAATCAGCTTGGCTGTCAAAACTTTCCTTTTGATACTCCAGCTGAGACAGTACTCAATTTTTGCTTCCACAGCTGAACTAAGATCTGTACTGCTTAGAGGCAAGGGAGAAACACACAAAACATGAATATGCTTCTCAAATTTTCCACATTGCATTGGGGTTACTTTCAAAACTCCTTTCCTGGGAATCCCCTTGCCTGTAATACAATATCCTAAATGGACTATGCCAAAAATAAATTAAACCAATGTTAAACACTTATGGCATCTAACATTTAGCATCTAGCCAGTGCAAACTACATGAATACTTTTCTGTAAATTATATACTTTAAAGAGAAACAATAGCAGCAACCATGACTATGTTTTCAGTTGCACAGTGCTGAGAAGTTGCATGGTATCTGTCCCTACTATATACCTTCAAACTCCAAAGGCAAGACTCTTAAAGACCTATTTATACCCTAGAAGCCTAGAAATAATTTTAGCTTATAATTTCTATGACAGAATCATAAAAAGGACTTCTGGAGACCTTTGGAGGTTACCTCTGATTATTCCCACCTCCTTAACAATAAATTTTGATTGCAAAGGATATTGTGTATTAATTATTAAAAACTAGTCTATGTAAACTGTTCTAGAACTTCTCTGCCCCCAGCAGTTTATCCTTCATGTCTAATGTGAATATTACCTGCTGATGTTTAAGTTGGTTCTTGTTTTTGACTTACCCACCATGGCAACAGAGAACTCATTCTCTCCTTTTTCTCTGTGACAACATTTTAAGCATCTTAAAGCAATTTCTAGTTTCTAAACATATCTATATGTTTATATCTTCTCTCACACATCCTATTTTTTAACCTGTGATGATGGGCACTGATATCCCCTGAGTACTTTAATAGCTATCTTCTTGAATTCCATTAATCAGAACTTCACGTAATAGGCATTACCAGTGTTGGTTGGAAATACAAGAGATTGTTTTTTTCTCTTTGCAGTCCATATCTATTTATACATGCAGATAGAGAATTAGCAAGAATATTGTTGCTGAATCATGCTTACCTGGTGATATGTTGTAAACAACAGACTCCTCTTTGAAGGATAACTAAGCAACTGTTCCTTGTTAGTCCAATTGACTGCTAGTTTCAGTGTAAATATTACAGATGACCTTTAGATTGCAGAGATTTTTGTATTGCTCCTGTCATGTTGCTGCCTGATGTCCACTTCAAATTTAGTGTTATCTTAATTTCCTCACATAACTGATTCATTAATAGATTGAATAGAAGATCTTGAATCTGATCCTAATATATTTAATTTCCCATTTGCAGGAGAAAATTCCTTCATGTGCTAACATTTACATTTAATTACAGCACCATGTTTTCATAAAGTAGACCTTTATTTAAAAAATACACTAGGTTTGTTTCAGAATGTGTGTGTGTACATGTATTTTCTGTTCTAGGATCCTGAAAACTGAGATTCCACTTGCATAAAACTTTCCTCTTCTGTGTCTTCTACTATGCCAAATACAAATTTCCCTCTGCTCTTTCTTCTCAATAATGGGTTATAGCTGGTGCCATGAATACAAATTCTGTTGGGAATAGCTAGCATGTCTATGAGGTTATCTGACTACTGCCCTATTTCAGATCACTGTATGAAAGAGTTACCTGCTCTGCCTCATGATATTGCCATGAGTCGCCTTGATAAGAATGTAATGAACATCATACAACACATTCATGAAATCTTCCCGGGACACAGTCCTACTTGGTCTTGAGTCATCTCCATAATGTTTCCATGTGAAATCTGCCTGAGACATTGTCCTGTTGAGACCTGGGTTACCATGATAATATTCCCAGTGTACAGGGTTTCTGCCTCTTTGGTCATCACCATAATATTCCCATTCATGCTGAAAGACAGAAACACATAAGACAGATTATTAACAATATTCAAAAAAACCATGTGCTTAGGTTTTGGGCTATAAAATGGAAATGTTACCTCTGTCATCTCTATCTCATGCCTTGTCAGCTGGCCAATCAGAGGGGCAGCCATATGCCGGACAATAATTCTTGTATTTGTGGGAGGCCCACCTCTTATGATGACTTGTGGGGAGTAAGTAGTAAAACCTGTCTCTTCTCGTGCTTCAAAGTAGATGGCATATTTCAGCTTCCCTCCATAAGCGGTCAGCTAGCAAGGCACAAAAAGAAATCTCATTTTTAGTTAGCTAAAAATAAATTCCTGGGAAGGAGATAGATGTGCTTTGCACTTATGTGCAGCCTGATGAATACATGTGTGGTGGAAAACAATAATATGTACTAGTGGAACTATCTGGGGATAAGGGCTGTGTTCAAAAACACTCATCAATAATTTGTTATTATATTACACTAACACCAGTATGTTATCTATTTCCTTACATGTGCCTTGGTGTTCCACCAAACCAAGAAACATCAAAAGTGCAAAATAAATTGTCACAGAGGTGCATGACAACATCCGAAAGGATGTTTCTTTCAATCATTTTCTCCCAGGTAATCTACAAACATAGGGTATTTTTTGCTTAAAAATCAGAGAAACAAAAAATTGCAGGAGTGTTATATTAAATTTGTGCAGCTTAATTTTTCAATTTTTATTTTTATTAGAAAATTTGTCCTGTGGAAAAATAAAATATAGATATTTACAGATATTAACATGTAAAATATTGTTCATGTTACTTTATGAATTTCCATAATAACAGAGCAAATAATTTTTAATAATGGAATAGCATTTACTTTCTTTTGAAGTACCTTCCACAGTATGAAGACATGCTTATAGGAAGGGAAAAAAGGCACTGAAAAATAATAAAATAAGATAAAGGAAAAAAAAAAAAAAGCCATGTCAGTATCCAGTGGAGTTTTAGGTTTACCTTTCGTCCCTCAAACTGCTCTGGAAGTCTCCAGTAAACAGGTTCTGACCGAAGATCCTGCATCACCTGTTCTATATTTGCTACTATTTCAGGAGGCTGGAATGCAATCCCTGAAAGAGTGCTACGCTGAAGATTTTCATCCACCAGTGGCAGAATTGTTTGCTCTGGCTTCAAGGTCACCTATGCATATTTGAAAAAAATCGAGAAGAAAATTAACTCTATTTTTCCCCATGAAGTGTTAGTCTTTAAATTCTAGTTCTTTAAAAAATTACTTCTAGGTAATTTCATTTCACATCACGAGCAATTTGTCACAAAGCAGTCTTGCTACTCCTTCAGGTATGAACAGTGCTAATAATGACTTTCCCCTTGAGCCTTTTGCACCTTGTCCTCATGTTAACAAAGAATGTAGCAGCACTGGTTAAAATAGTTTAATCAGCAAGTGATTCCATGAATTTTATTGAAGTGATTTTCATAGCGCTATTTTAGTCTCAGGCCTCTTTTGTTCAGATTGTGAGAAATTGTACCTTACAAAGAAGCAGAGTTCTCACCACCAGTTTTACATCACCAGAGCTGTAAAACACAGTGCCCCATCCCTTGATACTTCTATGCAATATTCAAGCTAAATGTTCTCCAGGCAATTTGCAGAGTGAGGCTTCAGTGAAGGTTTCTGTAACTCTAAATTCAGCTTTATTAAAAAAGTACAAGGATGCCACTTATATGCTTGTAATTTTCTTAGACTGGTTGACAAAGTCTCATTAGCATTATACTGAAATCCTTATTTTGATCAAAAACTCTAGTAAGAGTCTTAGTAATTCTGTGCCAATGGAAGTATCTCAGGGAAAGTGTGAACAGATGTAAAGGGCTGGTATCAATATTGGTTTCTCCCAAAGAGTAAGAAAGACAAAGAAAACAAATGCAGGCAACAGTCATACCACCAACTGGTCATGAGATGTGAGTCAGGTAATGAGGAATCAACCAAACTCTGAACTGCACTCTCAGTATCCTAGTATTTCCATTTACAGCAGCATCTATGGACTGACCAGAGATGGAAGCACTCCTAACACTGCCAGCCCTAAGTGAGATTTACTGATTTTGTATCATAACTGTATTTTGCTGTTTAATACTTTAGATACCAAGAAAAGGGTCAACACATTTAAATTTCAGATCATTCATCAGCCATGCCTTATTGTCATATAAAACAGGATTTGCTTGTTTAAACAAGTCTAATGTAGTTTGAAGCACCTGAGAGTATTCAAAATAGACACTAGCACTAGCTGAACACAGTCTCACTTATTTTAAAGTTCTGTATCAATTCTGAAATAGATTATACTAAATGCAACATGGACATACATTTCTTTATATACGAGCATAAATACAAAAGGAAATTAATCACGAGAAACAAAATAATCAGGAGGTTTAAATTTTTTCTGCTTTGTGCTGCCACAAAGGTCAAAGCACAATTATCCAGAACTGTAGCTGTTACGGAACTTGATTAAATTTTATAACTTGTCAGCCTCCTACAGCCTTTCATCTCCAGTCTAGCAGCATATGATGGGCAAAAGTGAAATAATGAGAAAAACTGGGTCAGATCATAATAAATCACTTCATCCACTGGGAGGGGAAAGAGGTGCTACGGGATTGAAACAGTGAAGGAGAGAATAAGTGCTATCCATATTATATTAAGCAAGAGAGATTAACTTGATTTCAGCCTGAAGTATCCTTATCTAACTGATGCTTGTATATGACTAATCTGGGGCTTTGGCTGATTTGCATTAGGCAGACATTCCTCCTATGGTTGGCATTCTTTCAAGCAGAGATATGGCTGACCATACATGGGGACAGAACTAATAATTTTCCATTAGAAATCTCTCTTCCAGAATGCAACTGAGGAGCGGCCATGGCAGCAGTCTCAATGTGTGTTTTGTGCTTGTGCAGATAAATGGAGATATCCAGTCTGCCTTATTTATCAGTCCAGCGTGGGTCTCAAGGCCCTCTTCCACAAACAGGTGTAGAGCTCTGTTTGCTCTGATGGATTATACCTTTCCATGCTTGAATTTAAATATAGCTTCAATAAGCTCTTTTTTTAAAAATAAAAGAAAATCCCAGCAAAAAAATCAAAACCAACAAGGAAAATAAACAGATTAACCAAACTATGGGAAATTCATGCTGGACAACAAGCATCTGTGACCCTTGAATACTCCTGGGTAAACTGTGTATCACGTACCAGGGATTATGTTGCAATGCATTAGACCACATAATTTCTCCACATGACTAGCTTGCCCTTTCTTGGGGTTTAATAGCTTTACTTTGGCTGGACATCAGCTATCCTATTTTCTTATCTATTTATTTTCTTTTAATGTCTTGACCCTGATTGTCTAATGGAACATATCGCTCTCACTACTCCTCAAAGCATAAAGAGGAAAAGTGATTGCTTCAATGTTTGGCCATTTTCTAGCTACCTCTCAGTGCCTGACTAAAAGATGCCAGCAGGAAACAACATTATCGCATTACATGGCTCAGCAGTTTCCTACTCACCCACACACGGATCAGCCCTCTTGCCTCGCTGCACTGTGTAGTCAGGCCAAAGCAATAGCAACTGCTGCAGCCAAGTGGGTTTCTGGCAGAGAGACCAAATGTACCAGACTTGCACCTGTCACAGTGGACACCTTCCACATTAATCTGGAACAGATAGAGCATTTTTTAAAGGAAAAAAAAAAACAAGTTTTATTTTAAGGTAGCAATAGAAAAAGCAAATCCTACTGTAATGATAATAACAGGGTGCAGCAAGAAATAATAATAAGCGTGAGGAAATATTCAAGGAGCTCTCCAGCTTCTTATCACGTGTGTATGCAAACATATGTAATTAATGTAATTAAGGCATTTGCATTTGTATTCACTGAGTAGCTCTGAGCAATAGATGCTGGCTTCACACTGAAAGTTGTAAGCACAGAAAAATTAAATGGCACTTTGGGCATGACATGCTCAATAACGGATTGATAAGAAAAATAAGTTGTTCTAAAATTGCCCATGTTAATCAAGCCTTCTGTTTAATAGGTATTAGCATTGACATGTTCAGATATTTAAGGTACAGCACTAAATGTTCTTGCTGAGAAATGTATTTTAATGGAAATTCTGTAGAGAAAAGCTTTCCCTTCTTCATGATTGTTTTCCACATCACTGAACAGTATTAACAAGGCTGAAATGTCTCACTGTTGTAATGTCAATGCTTTTATTTTCATTTTTCAATTAGTCCAAATAAAAAGCTATTCCAGATAGGGCAGATACACAGTAATTTATGCAGAGCCTTTTAAAACCATTTTTATACTGAGACCAAGGTATTAAAAAGAAAAAAAAAATCCACCACTATGAAAGCACTGGTTGGCTTTTTCTCCCCACACACCTTTTTTATTCTCTTGAGACTACTGTGAAGAAGCCAATCTAAAAAAAAAAAATAAATTAAACTTTCCAAAGCTTATACAAGAAACCATTATCCCTCAGGATTTACCAGTTTTAACCCTCATTTCCACTTGTTCTATCAACAAATACGTGTACAATGTATTTAGCTTAGATTTTGCTGCTTTTTGTCAGGGCTGACAATGAGGGTCCTGAGCCTTTGAGAGCTCATTTCTGCAGCTGTAACAGCAGGTTTAAATGGGAATGATTACCATTTTATGAAAACCTAGTTTCTTTAATGTATAACTCTTTCAAAAGAAGTTATACAAAAGACTAACCAACCCGAGATTTAAATTTAACCTTAGGTTACAATTCGTGGGGGGGGAAATAATTACTTAATTTAGCATTATTTGTCTATTTACTCTCATAAACGGTGGTTTTTACATGCTTTGAATTTTGTTTCATGTCAATTGCACTTCCTTATCATTAATCATCAGCTAAATATATATTTAGAAATATATACTGTTCATTTGCACTCAGAGAAACATAGAAGCAACTATATTATTATCCTTAAAAGAGTCAACAAAGAAACACTTCTATTTTAAAATGCCATGAACACCCACTCTTTCTACTTAGGGCTTAAAAGAGCTACAAGAAAAACAACAACCCAGAGAAGTTGTGGAGTCTCCTTTTCTGGAGACATCATTCTGGACACAGCACTGAGTTGAGGGGACCCTGCTTGAGCAGGGGAGTTGGACTAGACGACCTCCAGTGATCCCTTCCAAACAGACCAATTCCATGATTCTGTGACATGCGGGACCTAAGCCGAAATGGGGCACTGAGATGGTTAGATGGGCTTCTGCTTATCATGTATCAAGAGGGGCTGAAAGAATCGAGATACTTCCATTTCTGCATTTCAGAGGCTGGCACAGGGCAAATAGCACTGAGTTTTATTCAGACAGTCTATGGGGTCAACTCACATCCGTTTTCTTAGTGCCATCATCAAATGAATCAGTACTTGTGAAATAGAACATGATGCTTCCTGTTCAAATATACCAGAAAAAATGGGAGGGTGGTCAAGCAGTTTGCACAAAGTGGTTGTGAAATCTCTCCCCATCCTTGGAAGTACTACCTCAATAGCGTCTTTCAGACAAAATTCTAGACTAGATGACCTCCAATCTAATTTGTTCTACAGTTCTTAGTCTTCGAACTCAGAATTAAATGACTGCTGCCCATTTAACAAAATAATTACCTGGCAATTCAATTATTTAAATTCATCTTTCCATTTTACTTTCTCTTTGTGTCAATACAGACCTAAAGAAGAAGAATGAATCTAAATCACAGAAAAATCTCTAGGGCCCACTTTAGAAAACCTCCCGCTAGAAGCACAACTATCACCAGTACTAGGTCATGTTACCCATACCTCTTTGTAGACAGTTCTTGAAAATCTCCTAGAATGGAGATTTCGCATGTATCTGGATAATATGTACCACTGCTGCATAACTGATTTTTTTTTTTAATGTCCCAAAATTCCCAAGCTCCCTTTGGCAGCTGCTGTCCCTTGTTGCATCTTCTGCCATCATCAGAAAGGACTTGAATTCATCCACTACTCTTTGAAGTGGCTAATAGGTTGTAATTGCATTTCTTCTTATTAGCCTCTTTTTTCAGACTAAGACAGAGTCCAGCTCTCTTTGTACATCCCCACAGATCATCTGCTGTGAGATTCTTCTCCAGATCCTCTCCAATTTCTCAACAACATTTTCAAATCAAGTTCTAAAACTGGATACCATTTCCAAGTGCAGCCTTACTGGCACCGACTACAATCTGAGTAGAGCGAGTAGAGCCTTTCCCCTGCTTGCCATGCTCTTTGTGATGTCCTGCCTTGCAGCTGCATTGGCCACTGTGCTCACTGCATCCAGATCAGTGGGCAGTACGCCTTAGTTACCATGAGAGTATATGGTTGGCTTATATTGTGCTTTCCAGCAGGATTGGCACTCAGGTTTCTTCCTCCCAAACTGTACTTATTCTCGAGGTCATTCCACTTCAATTAATGACCCTTCTTTTTTCCTAGTCATCAGACTTTTCAAGAACCCTCTAGACAGTAATTCTACTGTTCAGCATGTCAACCTTGACCTCCACCAAGTCAGCAGTATTTTCAATTGTGCTGACCATGAATTCTGTCATCTGTGTCACTGGTGAAGGTATTGGCAGTGGGATTGGCTCTGCTTTCTGGCTCCCAACTGCATATCAAACCACCAATTACTGCCCTGTAAGCTCAGCAATCCAGCCAACTCTCAAACAACCTAAGTGTGCTGTTCTTCCAAGCACAAACCCAAATAAGAACGTTGTGGATGATGATGCCAAAAGTCTTCGCTTTAGTGATCCTGAATTGGATACAGTCTACTCAGAACAGATACTACTGCAGTGAATTCTACTCATGAAATGATGAATATTGACTCCCTCTAAGTCAATATACTTTGAATTAGCACTGTGGCATACTGTGATTACTGATGTGCTAGTTTTCATTGTGCCCAGAATCTGAACAAGAATTGTATTATGACGATGAACTGGCAACAGTTCTGTAAGAACAGAAAGAAATAAAAAATTAGGGGAAAAAAGAGGATGCTATGGATCCTCCTAAGAGGATGCGATCCTGGCAAGTGTCAGTATGTGAAAAAGCATATGATAAACACTTAAGTCTTCATTATGTTGGACTCCTACCACATCAGTTTGCAAATGCACTATGAAAACCAAGGAGATTGTTCTGCACATATTATTTGAACAAGCAAAGGCAAGTGCCAATGAAATCTGAAATAAACTTCACAGCGGTTACAAGATCAGTTGACAACCTTCATTGTCTTACCTTGCAGCTGCATTGGCCAGAATGATCAATGCATGAGCACTTCCCCTCTGCATCACAGCTCTGTGGATCTGTCCCAGCCAGGAAGCACTGACAAGCGACACAATGTGGATAATTCCAGTAGCCCAGCCTGCACTCTGTGCATTTTTCCCCAGAGAATTCAGGGCGGCAGAAGCAACAGCCTGTATTTAAGTCACACTGAGAACTTAGGGCTCCAATGAGGCTGCACTCACAGGGCTGAAAAGGAGAGAAACAAGTCAATTGCAACTGTGCTTCTGAAAAAAAACCCAAAACCAAAACCCAAGCAAAGAGCAATTCACCTCTTTTAAGTATCAATAAATAAAATACAGCAGTGAATTTCCACTGTCTAAAAATAACATATTTAAATTATAAGGCTAGTAATTTATTTTTATTCAACATGGGTCAAGCATTTACACTAAATACATTTACAGCACTGGTGGGATTTTTTTCGAGAGATATTACTTATCACTGATAAGTTAGGCATTGAAAACAAATGAACCCAAAAGGGTCAAGGACATTGGAATACTTTGTGGACAAAATTAACTCAGAAACTACAAGCACTCTCTAAGAAGTATTTTGTATGTAAATTCTCTGCAGGTATGTTCAGAACACTTTCCTAAAATTGGAACTGCTTAGGAGCAATCAGTTCAGTGGTCCCAGAGGAATCTAGTTCAATGTCTATTACTCATCCATCAGACAGGTACTATCCTTTCTGTACAAACAAAACTCCTGGATGACAGTAATTTACACAGTAAGGGCTAGAGATTTAGTCATGTGATATATTTGGAAGTAAACTTGCTCACAGAATAAGACTTGAACAGGCAAGTGAGGATAGAAATAGGTGATTTTCCAGGGCGTCTAGATATTGAATACAAAAGTAGCAAGGAAAACTGCAGGCTTCCAAAGAACAGAAGAATCCCTCAGTGCTATTACTGGGGTAGCACTGCACAGTTAATATAGGACATTGGCTGTAATCACTGGTGTGACCAGAATACCATATGGATAAATTCAGCTTACAGAAAAACTCAGTGCCAGCAGTACAGGTTACCACAGTAACTGACATGGATAGGCTTGCTAAAATTACAGACACAAAGCTGAAAGAGAGAGGAAGAAAATGTGGATTCAGTTTCTAGGCAAAACTGTTTATTACATGATCGCTTAGAGCACCTTTCCTCAGATCTGAAAACACCATTTATAAAGAAGATGAATATATACAGATGCAATCTTTACTGAATGCCAGAGAAACCACTGGTTAAATATTAGTCTGCAAGATGACTACCTAACCTAAAAAATAAAACTTTCTGACAGAGAGAACTTAATTCTACAAGATACACTTGAACACAAAGCTGAGAAAACAAATTGTTCTCTGAAATAGCTTGGTGTGCAATATCAAAACCTAATTTACAATCAGATGCTGTGTTTGATTTATGCAGTTTTCTGCTATGCTCTCTATCCCAGACTTAGAACAGCCTTGGAAATCTTCTACAAAGACTGCAAAGCAGGAGATTCACATCTCACTTTGCAGAAATTAGTGGCAACATACTGAAAGAGATGTGGGCTGATAGATCATTATTAATTTAGACGGTGCCATGGAACTGTCATACTAATGTGCTCACATAAAGACAATCAGAGAATATACTCGGGAGCTCAAACAGAGGTCTTCAACCTCATTAGGCTGGTTTCAGAAGCCAAGAGTCTATGTCACAGCAGCACTGCAGAGCTTTCACAGGAGTTTTTCAAACGTACAAAAAAAAAAAATCATTCTTGTCAATTGCTTTGCAGCCGGAGCTACAGAACTAACAGCCTTTCAAGAACAAGTATAAATGGTATATGACTATGTTCCAAAAAGATATAGTTTTCTGGAGTAATTGTAGCAGTACTATTAAATCCCGTATCATCAATGAGCACAGCAAGGAGGACGAAGGCATTTGAACTTTGCACAATGTCCACTGTCACCAGTTTCCAACCTTAACCGAATACTGCACCCTCAACTCAAGGTCATTAACAACAGCTTTCATGGCCTCCTTGACATTCTATCGTTGTTTTCCTATTTCTTCTCCCTTCTCTTGAGAAATTTTGGAATAAGAAGGATTTAAAGGCTAACAATAAGGTTTATTTCCCCTTCAAGAACATGGGAATAAAGTGCAATTTACAGCACAGGTGGATGTTTCTTTTCTTCTTGCTGTCTTTTATGGATGAATTGAAGCCTTTCTCTAGCAAACTTTGAGTACAAATTCTCAGTGGTGTCACCATTAAAGCCAAAGTGAATTTGTTCCCTAAAAGGACTGCTGATTACCTGTAAATATACATCTACATACATCATTCAATACTGTGGTGACCTCTTCAATCATGTTAAACACAGTTATAGTAAGATAAAATCAGGCTCAAGCAGGACACTGACTCAGTGTGACAGCAGAAGCAACAGGGTGTTTTGTGCTACAGGCTGCATACCTGAGACAGAAGGTCTGTAATGCAGCAAGAGATACCACAGTATCACACCAAACCTTGCAATATGGAGACAAACCATGATTTACAAACCAAAAACTGTGTTCCAGCTATAAATTACTGTGAAAGAGATAATGCACATAGAGAAAATAGAAATCCACTCACCTTGCAGCCACTGACAATGTTATGGCCCCAGTGATTTGGTGCACATTTGTCACACATCTCTCCAACAGTATTGGGAGGGCAGATACAGCGTCCACTGACGGGATCACAGTTATTGCCAAAACGTGAACACTCACAGGCTTCATGGGAGACAGAAAAAAAAGTTATCCCTTTATGTGACACCTGGAGAGCAGACCTTAAATGGGTTAGGATCATTTCTTTACTGTACAGTGAACTCTCAGTTATCTGTGGGGCACGATGGGGCAGACAAGTCAGGGAAAACCCAGAGAAACCAAAACCAGTGAAACACAGGTTAACCATGGTTGAAGTAGCTGCAATGAGAACAGAATGGGCAAAATAAAGGCACCGACTGCAGAAGTGCAGAGCCTTCTGAGATGGTGCACTCTTGTGACATAACTGCAGGAGTGCTGCTATACAGTTTCTGGGCCCATGCTGTCTCCTCTAAGAAGCCACCTGAGGACCTCTGAGCCATCTATGCAGGGAACTTGCAGTCTATTTAACCTCTTACACCAATTTGAGAATAACTTCTGAAATTTCTGCTGTTCTTAAAGAGTCTTTCCTTAAACGGCAAAAAAGGCATTTAAAGTGTCTTTTTCCCTTTCTCTTCCTTCTTTTTCAGCTTGCATGTCCTCTGCCTTGGGAGGACATCAACAAACTGATCTTTCCTCTCCATGGGAAACTGGTATTCTTTGCAGATTATACTAAATTAAAAATACTACAGGTTTGGAAGTACTTCCAGAAGTGGTCTTTGCTCTTAAAGGATTATTAAGTGAACAAATAATTGGTGGCAAATACGGATTCAAGGTATGTTAGTGATAAGTAGTTATGGGGCACAAGACACACAAGTGACTGAAAGAGCAGAACTGGTGTGTAGTTGTCTTCACACCCATCATCCACATAACCCATGAGGTCAGAGAAAAAGCATCATAAGCAAACTGACTCTGCGTGATAACCCGTTCCTCAGGGTGTTTAAAGGGCAATGCAACTTTGTTACTGAGGGCTTCATTTATGTTCATTGCCTTTACTGTGAAATACTTCAATTCAGACTGAAACTAGAAACAAGGGATGTGCAAAGATAGAACTTAGTTTAAATAAGAAGTGGCCTTTATTTTTCTCCACCAATGCCTTCAAGATAAGGTAATTGATGTAAAGAAGATAGCAAGTTTTGCCTTCATCATGCCAGGAACACAATGTGTTGCATGCTATTTAAAATATTTTCACACGCTGTGGCTTGAAGTTTCAGAATACATCTCATTGGGAGACTGAGGCTTTCAGATGTGACAGCTCATCTATGGGCTTCCAGGTCTTACACAAAATTGGCTAAAAAGGCATAGAGGGGAAGGAGATACTCAAATGTTTTTCCTATTTTTACTTTTATAATTATTTTTCTAAATAAGAGAGAAAAAATACAACACAATTGTTGCAAGCAATAGTGAAATAGAAATCTCTTTTTTATCTTTGCTGCTAAAATGTCAACACTGATGATGCTTTCAGGGGTTTTTTAGGCTTTATGGATTTATATTGCACAAGAAAAAATCAAATTATATTCCTTTTGGATAAATGCTAGATAAAAGAGGTCCAATATTCTATTTGATACTTAACTGTCACAATGGAATTAATTTTTCTGTACTTTTTCTTCCAGCATGATTTGATATACTTCTATTAAATTTCTGATGTTCTTTGTGATTCATAATTTAATTCTTATATTTTGTCATTTGAAGGAATACATAAGAAGACTACTAAAAATAAGTGTGGAAAAAACAGCACATTGAAAACAGAATTCCTCTCCACCTGTTCTATTAACTTTGAAACTTTCAAAATTCTGAATTTTCTCAACATTTATAGCTGTTGCTGTTGCTTCAAACACTTGATGACCACAGGCTGATACATTTATATTTAAAATGTTACTTGGATCTACAGTATTTTACCATTTCATTGCTGTTTCTTAAACTCTGTCATTTCAAAGTGTGCCAAGATAGCATTTAAAATTTTAATGTGCAATTTCATTAATAGCCCTCTCATTTTCCTTCCCTAACTGTAGTTATCAACGTTTTGTTGTGTTTCACAATAGTGATGTGCTTTTAACCTGTGGAATGTTAGAATAAGATCATAAACGATATTTTGCCCTTCATTTTTTGCCCTTCATGTAATTGCTAAAGGCTTTAGTACTGCAGCTATCATTTGCATTTTATTTCAAGCTCTCTCATCAGTGAGCCTGGGAACCAACCTCACCCTTTTCCAAGGTGCCAATGTATCTGAACTTTTCAAACCTGTAAGTGTTTTTGAACCCTTCATTCCCGTGGGAGACAGCATCATAGAGCAACATTTTCAAACGTAATCTATAATCCAGCCTGTTTCAAGGTTTATCCACCCTACAGGTAAAACTGAATTTTGCTGCACAAATGTGGGTCCCTAGGCCTTGATGCTCTTTCCATTAAAAATAAAAAAAAAATTTAAAAGAAAAGGCAGCGAGCTAAGCTTGCTCCTTGTGCCGCCATTCTGGATAGGAAAGAAGGAAGAACAGATTATCAGACATTGTGATTTCTGGTTCTGGAAAGAATATGTTTTATACCTGAAGAACAACAACAGCATTCTGATACCCCAGCAGTCAGTCACACTAGACAATTATATACGTGTCCTGTGATCACACCTAAATGAGTTTTTGAGACTTGAAAAACACAGTTCTATCAGGAAAGATGGATATTTCCCTGTGAAGAAATCTATTGATTGGGTTGTTTTTGATATAGCAGTCTACAACTACTTCAAGGATAGGAAGCATTCATTTCAGTCTTTGACCTAATTTCCAAAAGGACAAAAATAAAGGTGAAGAGGTGGCTGGATATATTTATGTCTAATGCTAGAGTTTCCACATCTAGAAAAGGAGACTTTTCACATGTTTATACAAGGGATATAGCAAGTAGTTTTACTTAAAGATCTCCTTGTCAAAAAGTCCAAGTAAGCAACTAAATACAGTACAGGAAAGGATTGTGGTAATGAAAGAGGATCAACCATATAAGAACAATGAAAAGGTCTGGGGTAAAACTAGAAGCAAAGGGAGTTTGTGTTTTTACACCCCTACAGGCTGATGTGTTTTAGCAAAAATTTTAATCAGAGTTCTATGATACTCTTAAGTAAATAATAGGAACTTCATGGAATTTTTTGGCAGACACTACATGGAGTAAAAGACATTCCTGTTCCTTCTAAATGTAGTAGATTAGCCATAAACTGCCCATAAAATAGCAGAAATTGCTTGGGTCTTTCATTCTTGCCAATCACCACCCTTGTCAAGTGAATGATTTACAAGTCTGTCTATGAACCCCCTGTCAGGAAAATTAGTTAGGCAATCCAAAATTAGCCAAACTGGAATCTTAGGAATAAACAAACAAACAAACAAACAAACAAACAAACAAACAAATAAGTAGATAAATCAGTCTGTGCTTGGGTGTAAAACATTTACATACGAGTACAGCCTCCTTCTTCAAAGTTGTAAAACCCATGTGCACAGCGGTCACACTTCTTTCCTGTCACTCCAGGCTGGCAATAGCATTGTCCATCTCCATCACAATCGAAGGACTTTGATCCAAAAGAGTTGCAGTTGCAGGGAACACAACCTCTGGAAGACTGTAAGCCAAATGTTCCAGGCTGCCACAGAGTGAGGAAGAGCAGTTAGTACATGGAATGATTACCAGGAGAGAGGAGGAAAAACTGAGAGTGTACGGAGATCAGAGCTGCTCTTTCTTCTTCATCACTGAAACACTGCTTTTAACAGGTTAGATTGTAGTGGTAAAACCCCGGAGTAAGGACACTAAATGCCCTCCACTGCTGAGAAAGAATAAAGATTTCAGAATGTTACCTGATGCTATAATGAATGTTCTGCAATGTAATGCATTTCTTATGAGGCTGTGTTTCCCTAAGTACAATTCTCAGTTGGAATGGAAGGTATGTCAGCACAAAATACATATTCCATCTCTGGCTGTAAGGCTATGTCAGGCAGAGTTTGTTGCTAAGAGAGTGAATTCAAATTCTTAGCTATGAAAGGAGATCGATTCAACTGAAAAGCCTCTGAACTGGATTTTATTTCCTCTGAGCAAAGGTAATATCGGTACACAGTAACTTAAAGGTAATTCTTTAGAATGATATATAGGAATAACTTCAGCAGAACACAGAGATAGTGTATTTATGTACAATACAAAAAAAATAATGGGGATTTTTTTAAGATAAAAAACTTTGTCTTTGTATTAGGCCTCTGTTTCTCTTCTATTTTCTTCCTTTCCTTTTATTTTTTTTTTTGCAGTGATCAATATAAAGTTTCTGCAGAACCAGAGTAGATGTTATCAACTATAATAAGAAATTTCCTCCTTAGCTTTACCAGTGGAGTAAAGAAGGTAAAGAAGGGAAGACACACACTCATTTGTATACTGTGATAAGGAGTTCTGCACAAAGCTTTCAACAAAAGACCTCATGAGTTTCACTGCACCAGCCAACTGGCTCCTAGGAAGAAACCATACTTGATATTCAAGTGACAGACTCAGTCTTGAGCTAGAGTGTTTTAAAATGGGAGTACTTCTCTAACTGTTTTTTTTTAGGCATGATGATTTTCAGTGAATACTGAAATCTAAATAGTATTAATAATTCCACTTGAAATTGATATTACAACATTAATAATAGTATCAGAGAGTTTGACAGAAAAGCAGAATGTTAAAAATAAAAAAAAAAGATCACTGCTAATGAATATAAATGGAACAAAGTGAAAAATATTTACTTTATAATGTGTTACTTTGTGACTCAGGCATAAGGTGCTAGATTTTTACCTACTATAAATTAGTAGCTCTCCAAATCAATGGAGTTGTGCTGGCTTTGACCACTGTCCCTCTGTACTAAGCACTAGTGCTGTGTCCAGTTCTGGGCCACTTACAAGAAGAAAAGACATTGAAGTGCTAGAGTGTGTCCAGAGAAGGGCAGTGGAGCTGGTGAAGGGTCTGGAGCACAAGTCCTGTGAGAAGTGGCTGAGGGAGCTGGGGGTGTTTAGCCTGGAGAAGAGGAGGCTCAGGGGGAAACTCTTCTCTCTACAACTCCTTGAAAGGAGGCTGTAGCCAGGTGAGATTCAACTTCTGCTCCCAGGGAACCAGCAACAGGACAAGAGGACATAGTCTCAGACAGTGCCAGGGTATGCTCAGGCTGGACAAAAGGAACAATTTCTTCACTGAAAGGGTGGTCAGTCATTGGAGCAGGCTACCCAGGGCAGTGGTGAAGTCATTTAACAAATGACTGGACATGGCACTTAGTACCATGGTCTAGTTGACAAAGTGGTGATCAATGAAAGGTTGGACTCAAACTTGGAGGTCCTTTTCAACCTTAATGACTCTACTATGACTAATATTTTATATGGATTTGCTCCACAGTAGAACCCCTAATTAACCTCTTGCATTGGTGAATTCTCTGAAACTTCAGAAGCTTTCCATGGAAAAGTCTTGAAATCTGATCTCTGAGGTTAATACCAAAGTTCCCCACTCACACAGAGAATCTGCTGATACATATCAGAATACAGGACCACATCTATGATCAGAATTTGGCCTGAAAATCATATGAATCTGAGGAAATACCTGATTATACATGGAATAAAGAATTACATTGATTTTAATTTCCAAACTCTATATTAAAATGTTTTGCAAATTTCATACTTCTGCCTGACAAAACATGGCATATCAGAGAGAAAGAGATAGTCAAACTCATTTAATCAAACTCAAGGTTCAGTAAAATACTTGACTATCTCTAAAGATTTCTTTTACACAGGAAGAAACACAGAAATGTGAATACACACAATCTCAGGACAGACATTCAGATTAATGCAGTGACGTAACCAATGCACAGCATGCATCTCAGTTCTCAATATAAAGTTTGCTAGGATCTCATAAACTCTGTTTAAATGGATAACAGTCAGAAAAAGTCTGAAACCAGCACTCCACACTGCATTAAGTTGGAAAAGACCACCACCATGCTGGGTTGCATTCTGTGAGGAGGGCTGCACACAAAGACATTTTGGTCAGTCATGCAAACTTTAACTCCAAGTTGAAGTCCTCAGCAAAGTTTGTTTACTCACAGAAATTCTAAGAATCACATTTACTGAACAAGATATAAGATCCTAGATTACAATTAAGAAATACATTGTATTTTCTGAACATGTAATTATATTGGGTCACCATCAGTGTGCTGTGTGGGCAACACAGTAACCTATACACGTTTAACTGGAAAAAAACCTAATTTCTCCAAGGAAATCTATATGAACAAATAAGCATGGGTCCCAGAGTCTAGCTGAGGATGAAAAACACTGCCAGGTATTTTTCAAACAGAGTGTGATAAGGTTTTGACTTGCAGGGAGAACAAACAACAATCCTCAGATAGTGCTCTGTTAGAAGCAGTTGTATCGTAATTACTTAATTTTAGGAAATCAGTTGCTTTGTTTCTCTGTGATAAGGAGCGAACACTCCTATCACTAATTTTGTGCATTACAGTCACAGAATTGGCACTGCACTGAGTTAAAATGGCTCAGATAACTGGCAATATTCACTAATGAGAACTTTTAACACCAGTTATGTTCAGTATTTTAAAATTAGATCTCAACTCTTTGACTCTGGGGCTGATCCTTCTTGCAACCTCCTTAAGCTATTGATTCTTGAATTGTTAGAAAAGGAAGTCTTAGGCTGTAAAGTCCAAGAAAATCCCACCAATTCTACTGATTTATGTACATCTCCCATGCATTTTGTGCAAAGTGCTGTTGATGGTGCTGTTTAGGGACCTAGTCTGGTATTTGATGTCTCACTGATATCACCATTTGCACAATGGAGCCCTTAGGACTTGGGAAACATCCTAAAACGCTGCTTGTCTTCCAAGCCTGTCTGCTCCTTGAGAATTTCTTATACTGTAACACGGGTATTAAAAGTTAAAAACCCAAGCAATCTGCGTGAGCTCCAAACACAAGCAAAGAGGAGACTTCAGCCCATGCAAAGCAGTTTCTCATTACCAGAGCTGCCGGCCGGTAAGCACCTCGTGGGCACCCACTGGCGCTGCTGGTGCCCCACCTCCGGGGGGGCACTCGAATCTGCTGACTGCTTCCTGCATTTTCCTGCAGTTTAGGCACCTGTCTGATTTCACAGTGTCTGCCCATGAATCCTGATTTGCAGATACATCTTCCCAACATATCACACTGCAGTGACACAGATCCTAAGGCACTGCAGCCACAGGGTATACAAAACAGCTTTTCTGGGGCCCAGAAGTAGTTGGGCTTTAAGAATGAAAAGTAAACACTGTTAGAAAGTGAAGATAAAGAAACTATATCACATTTTAAAAGAGTACAGAAATAAAGGCATGAGTAGACAGTGAAGTAAACAAAGATTAATTCCAATTAACCACCAGTATTGTATTAATGAGCTTGAGATATTTGCTGGGTACCTTATAGAATATGCAAATTCCACTGATACCAGCAATTTTTCTTTGAACAGACTCTTTAAATCCTGTTGAAAATGGAGTGTGAGCAAACCACTTCAGAAATAACAGAATTTTAAAGTGTGAAAATGATCCTTTTGATTTCTGCAGAATTATTTATGTGCTTTAAATTACACACAGGTGGAGGTGTTCTGAGACATAGGCCTAACTCATGAGTCCTTATGCTGAACTAGAGAAATGTGCAGCCAGCTATAGCATATTCCTTAGCTGCCTGAAGACAACTCTGTGAAAGTTTATGAAACAATATTTCTCTGCAGTGATTTATGAGACAGGAAAACAATGTCAAAGCAAAAAACACTTTCACCAAAAAATAATACATTGTTTGGACAACACAAGAAGAAACTCTAAGAAAAAAACGTAAAGATAGAACATTCCAGCAGAACTAAACTAGCACCCCGCTTGTAAAAAAAAATAAACATCAGATGCTATCAGACATTTTGCAGCTTTCTTCATGGAGAGATTATCTCCCAAAGCTGCAATATTTGTAACTAATTATTTGTATCAAATACTCAAAATATAAAGTGTATGTACTATGTATACGAATGTATTTATAGATACAATGAGGCTTAAAATGCATTCATTGGATGTAAATGCTATGTCTTGTGTTCTGTTCTACAAAACAATTAGAAAGCATTTTAAAAACAACCATTTTACCTTTCTCTACATAAGAATAATCTATATATGCTCTTTAAGTGAAAAACAAGCAACAGAAAAAGCCTATCCAGAACCAAATTATATTTAGTTGCAGCATATAGTGAAGAAAGCCAAAAGGAAACCCCATTTCTGGTCACTCACTTTGCAGATGTCACAGCGGCGCCCGATGACATTGGCTTTACACTCGCACTGGCCCGTCCGAGAGTCACAGATCTCTGAGAAGGAGCCATTCATGTGACAGTGACAGGCTGCAAAGGAAAAAGAAGGAGATGCCAGCAAGTTCTCTGAAGCTAAATCTAACAGCCAAATGTTTACAGTGCAGCTTTTGCCGCCTTGAGAAACTCCCAGCCTGTGTTAAGCAGGAAGGTGTCACTCCCATACACTGACATATTAACCTGCCCATATTAATGTGGGATTTTTCTCCAAATTATTGCAGTCAGAATTTTTGCCTCAATTTCATGAACAGCTTGTTTTAAATGCTCCTCTCAGAACAAAGCAGGGCAGATTACTATGGACATGCCCAGAGACTCAGAGTGGGCAGGGCAGTGCTGAAAGAAAAATACAAAAAGGGTCTAGACCCTTTCACAGGGTGTATAAAGGATGTAGCTTCAGCCAGTGGGAGTGTTACTGCTCCATATGCTGGTTCTGCTGTCCTGGAGTTCACTCCCTGTTCATGTAGTCATTTGGAAACGTTGGCAGGCTGCAAACCCAATACAAGTTTGAGACTATACAGGGACAGTAATGTCCTCATGCCCCAGGCTGCACTGAAAAACATACCAAGGATTATCTGCTACCATGACTCTCCAGGTTTTCTGTCTCAGCAAGAGCATCACAGCTCCCAGAGGAAATGTAACCCAACTGACCAACTTAACTCATCACAGTGCTCTCCTGAAGACTCAAAAAGGCAGTGAAACCACTGTTTCTTCAGGAAAAAGCAATGCTTCTGGCTCTTAAATTCTCACATTTTAAGAGAAGACAAATTTTGGGGAAGATGTCTATCAACTTTTATGTTCTTCAACTACAAGAACATTTGTGTTCTTCAATCCTTTTGGCATGCAGAGATTTGGAAAAAATCCTTAGCACTCACAGTAGAGAACAGGGATGTGTTTGTTGTCACAGGGACTATAACCATGCAGTCGCTGATTCCATCAGCATGATCTGTTTCTTTTTTTTTTCCCCTCCTAAGGGAATGAATCCACATCTCTATACCAATTATCAACCTACTCTCCAAACTTGGGCTCCAGTCCACATTTTGCCTATTTGCATGTGTTGCTTTTTTTTTTCTCAACCTGACACCTTCATTTCAAGAAACACTTAAGAGTCCCAGCAGTGAACACATGGCTGTCGCAGACTTGCATGTCAGAAGGTGCTATGTGAGACAAGGCAGCTATGTTTTTCCTATATATAGATTATTACAACAGGACCTTCCTCATTACTTCATTGGACTTGCTAATTTACAATTTCCAATTATAAACGGAAAGGGTTGGTGTGGGGGTTTACTCTCTGATTTTGAGGTATTCTGCAGAAGTTGCTTCTTTTAATGAAAGCAACTTTATGACTTGCCATTCTGCACATGGCATTGTTTCTCAAATGTTTGCAAAAATTCTGGAATAAGTAACAAAAATGTGCTGGTTCTGCTGTTCATACCAGTCCTGTAACACCTTCAGAGATTTCAATCTCCTTCTGTTTTGCAAGATATTTTTAAAAAGTAAAAATTAAAAGACATTTCTGATGTAATAAACATTATTTATCTTTTCCTTTCAGTTTTCAGTACTAAACAAATCTATAATTTACCTCTTCTGTCCTGTATACAGCCCTCTTTACCCTGATATTCATGTTTTAAAACTGCTGACACTCCAAATCGTACATGATGATAAGTATCACATACATATATGTTTTAAGTATATATTTAATTAAATTGGTCAGTGGGGAAAGAAGATGCTAAAGCAATTCAACAAACAACAATCCTCAATGCAAATTAAAAGTGCTTTACCAACCTTTTTATATGCAGACCTCAAAACCCAGGCTCAGACGGATTTGAATTGTTTTGCTTATCAGGCATATGACAACACAAGAATCAAAAAGAAAACTTACACTGATTTTATAAACAGAGGAGTTTGCTCTATTTATAATACAGCAAGCAGCACTCCATGGTGTCTTATCTCAGTCACAGATGACTGAGTGCAATGTGGTGGTAAGGGAGAATTTGGAATATCAGGACTTTGATTGTTTTTTCTGGCTCTGGCAGTACATACATGGTGAAGAAACATACAGTCAGGGCTATTCATCTAATACACTGTTACTCAATCTGATAAATTGTATTTATCTCACCTAGAGCCTTCCCATTCATTCATCTCTACTGGGAAAATTAGCTCTTGTCCAAACCTCCAAATGGTTGTTATAATACAATGCAGCCTGTTGGAGAAATTTGTCTTTCTTCTCGAACCATGCTGCTCAAGACTGTTCATTCACTCTAGATTTCTATAAATATTTATGAGTTTGTATTTATGATCAAGCTACACACTTATTCTCCTACAACAGTAGTACCTATACACTGGAACACAGGCAGGCTTGATTATTTGCTTTACTTCATCTTGTGACACTGAGCTCTATTACTATCAGTTCTACCTCCAGGTATTTGCTTCAGCACACTGTGCTGTTTCACTCCAAAAAACAACATACTAGAATCAAATCAAATAAGCTTAGGACATTTGCTCATTGTTCTTAGATTTATGGTTTTGTATAGATACACCAAAAAATTCAGAGATACTATGATGATATAAAGCTGTACTGTCATTTGAAACAGTTAATGCACACAATATCACTGTACTGAGAAAGAGCAAGAAACATTTCAAATGATAATTTGAAAGCAAATTCATGCTTTGCAATACTCTTGGATTTGGCTTTTTAATAAGGAACAAAATTGAAAACAACAAAGTAAAGGCACAGTCCCTCTGATATTGTTGCTGCAGGGCAAACTTCATGGAAGTCTGCAAAGGAAATAAAAAATCATATGCAAAGAAGAAAACCCACATGAAAGGCAGAGAATAGAATACAAGGTAACCACAAGTACAAGGATATGAATACATTAGGGGGCTCTCCTTGTCAATGATACTAACAACAAAAGCAAAGCTTGCAATTCAACATTAAACATGTATTTCTTTTAAATACCTTTTTTTAAAAATAGGACGTTTTCCAAACTCTCCTCTTAGAAAATCTCTTTCTCATGGACCTGTCACTACTGAGGAAATGGTCAAAGCACCAGTCCTACTGATGACTCAAGAATGGTGACAAGCTACTGAAAGTTGTAATTTTTGAAATACACTTCGTCTTAAATCACTTTACACACTTAATATTGTAACTTATATGACATCATTCATCATGACCTGTTAACTTCTGGATAGAATATATAGGATTGTCCATTTTTTTTCTGGCATTGTGTAAAGAAGGTACAGGAACCATTTACATAGGTATGTCTTCAGGGTTATCTATGGCTTTGTGCACATCAGTATTTATTGCCCTTAGCTGAGAAACGTGGTGATATTCTGCATCTTGTTAGCTCCCACACACTCTCTGGAGGTTCAACACAACCTAGGATTTTTGCTTTTAGACTGCAAGTTGCTAATAGGGCAAGTCCTGGAAATGGATGCCAGTGCCTCAGATTTCTCACAAGACATACTGCAGATATGGTCCTCATGTTCCTACACACAGAACAGTAAGACAGTGCCACATCTCTTTCACTTGCATAATTTTATCTTGCTATAACACACCTTTTTACTCAGTGGGGTTACTCTTGTGTTTATTATAATGGAAGAAACAGGAATAAATCCTTGTGACAGTGAAATAAAATGCTAGGCTCTTGCAGGACGGTTTGTAACTTGTTTTATTCCACTTCTCAGAATGTGAAGAAAGAGTATGTGAAGAATGTTTTAAAGTTAAAATCACTTGTTCTGCATTCTGAATTTTGCCAACAATGGCTCAGAGAGAGCCACTGCCTCCTACAGAAAGAAAAGCGCCTGTTCCTACCAAATCTTCCATCTCCACTGAATAATTTTGTGCAATTACTATGGGAAAGAATGTGTTGGGGCTGGGAGTTAAATAACATGCACCGCTCAGCTGAGAATTTGTAGCTCGCCAGGTATCTTCCTCTAGAGCACTTTAGAAAAATTGCCTGGAGAATTTAGGGTCAGATTGGCAGGTTGGAGAATCTTGACCTGTAAGCAGCAGCACCTCCCAACTCTTACTGAGGTTACGTAAGTGGGAAGAAAGTTACAAATGCTGACAGAGCTGGATCCCAAAACTGAAATATCACTCCCTCCTTTCAATCTCACAGGTGAACAGGATTTTTATGGATAGCTTATAGCATATTTAAGTAAATTTTTTTAATTTGTTTATATTTATTTTTGTAGATCTGACATTTAGTATAACCTTTTGCACATTTAGTATAACCTTTTGCACCCATGCAATGCTCCATTTTTTTTTCCGTGTCTGCTTCAACCGAGCTTTCTTAATAAGTTCTTTTTTTATGTATTTTAAAGCCTCCCTTTCCAGATGCAAACACACAGTATCATTATTGGAGCTGTATCATTCTTTTGCTCACACATACAGAGGCACAGTCTTCCTCTCAGGAACAAAGTTACAGGATAGATCAATACTGTCAGGAGCTGTAAAAGTTCGTGACTTACGTTGACAGTTCCTTGCATGAAGAGCATCGCCAAAATATCCATCAGCACATCTCTCACAATATTGGCCTGTTGTACCTGGCTTACATATCAGACAAGCACCAGACAAGCTGTCACAGCTGCCAGGAACAGAGAAGTCAAGGTTGTCATTACACTGGCATGGCTGGCACGATCCCCCTGGTATTAGAGGTTGTCCAAAATAGCCTTCTGCACACCTACAGTGAAAGACATCATCAGTTAGGCCCCTTAAATAATACTCTCGTTAGAAATATTTAATTCTGTTGCCTCCCTGATCACCAAAAATGATTTGATCTTCTCTCAAGTGTGTCTTAAGCATCTTTTTTCTTTCTCTCTCCTTCTCTTTTTTAACAACACTGTAGATACAGTACCAGCTGAAATCCTGCCAGCTCTGCCAGTAATTAAACTTCAGTGGAAGAAAAATCTTGTCACTGGCACTGAAGGTGAGACAAAGCATAGCAAGAAATCTTAGTGGCACTCTAGAGGAAGAGGGGTTGGACTAGATGACCTTGAAAGGTCCTTCCAATCCAAACTATTCTATGTTAGATACACTTTGTATTTCAGCACATTATGTATAGATGTTCTGTACTCAATCACCATCAAACCTGATGATTTTTTCCCCTTTACCTTAAAAACTGATTTAGTTTAGAAAAACACCTTTAGAATGTAATACAGACATAAATTTGCTTACCTAACAAGATCTGTTCCCTGACTTAGACTCCCCTTGATCTAATGCATGGTCAGATTTGCTTAATTAATGGATTTCTAATATTTGTGTATGGACAGGTAACAAAATTATTGGTCATTAGCACATTATGTTGTTGTGTACTATACCTTTCATACTTTAAGAAAATTGTTTGAAAATATCACATCCTTTTTCACCTTGCCCACCTGAAATTTTCTGTGAGTACCATGTAAAGCAAGTTAGTGAATCTGACCTAATATGAATCTGTATTTAAAGCAAATTTCTACTCATCTCACAGCCTATTTCCTATTTATATTCTGGTCTGTTTTCCCTTTCTGTTATGTCTGCTCACACTTCATAGTAAGAGCAACTTACAGATAGCTAAGAAAAAGAAAAGAAAAATTGCACAGTCCTGGCTAATGAATTTTTTCATGCGCATCTCAGATGAACTCCAGTAAGTACATAAAGCACAATGCATGAAAGATTTTTTTCCTACCATTTTTAAATCAGTTTGAATGCAGTTTTAATGTACACAGATATCTTCTCTGCTTTGTAGTAGCACTGGATAGCATGGTTGAGGAAAGATTTTGTATATCATCCTAATACAGGAATGCAGAGCTCCACTATGCTGTCACTCTTGTATGTGTCAAATTCATCCTTATACTTGCTTCCAGAATATCTCATAAGCTTTTAATTGGATCCTAAGCAAAGCTGTCTAAACATTTACTATTATTCAGTATCATCAGCAAAGATCACAAAGATTATAAAAACTGGATAACTGAGAGCAGGGAGAAAAAAAATAGCGGGAACTAATTGAGCAGTTTTTTGTAATTTTACACAAAATAGAATTTTTTTCCATCCTCTCAAAATATTCATGATGCTGACCATAGATCAATAATATGTATAAACAGTCCAGTGGTTTGGGTGCATGTAAGCACTCAGGATCATGAGTAAAGTTTCCACAATCTAGCCCACTCCTGTAGCACAGTCATCACTCAAAATTACCTCCTCATAGCAACAAGACATCAAAATCTTGTCATTAGAATAATTCAGGTATTTTATTTTCAGCACCTGTCAAAAATGTAGCAGTTTATTGTATTTTCTGCAAAGGAAGAGAAGTCTTTCCTTGATGGAGGATATCTCAGCAATGACAGAAGACTAATTTTTAGCTTAATTTTGCCAAAATAAATTGGCTTTTTTTCAGTGACAATATCTCAGTTACAAAGGCCAAGAATGTATCTCAACATGTAACAATTAATATCCACATTTTATCAAAACCAGAGAGTATCTAGATAATTTCTGCAGTTATCTTAATTTACCTAAACCAGATTACATCTGAAATTAACTCATGCTTTGCTAATGTACTATTGGTGTGTTTATCATAAATCTGTGGTCCTACTAATCTATTTGACTTCACTTAATGTGTTTGTTTTCTTCTTCATTTTCATTTAAAGGTTAGTTCTGTATTTGACAGCATTCACAGAAACTTATCAAGCAGTTCACAGAAAGAATACTCCAATGATTTGTGTGAAATCCACTGCTAATAATTTCCTTCTGTTAACAGCAGGAGACCTCAATAACTCTTTGTATTCTCACTGGTTTACAGCTTGATAATTAAAATTAGAAAAAAACTCACTACCATCACATAGCCAGATTTTACTTATGTACATACATAATCTCAAATCCAACTGAAGATGATCCTGAAAGTAGGAGTAAACCAGTTAAAGCTTAAGAGAGAACTGTATACATGTATCTATGTAAATTCTTCCTCTTTTTCTACCACTTCTCCTGAAGTTGAAGGGGAAGATTAAAAAAATCCACTTTCCTTATTTCCACCTTTATTCCCTTATGGACATTCCTACTTCAACTTCTTTTCTCAGGTTCAAAGCATTATATATTTGGGAAGGCTTAGATTAAAAAACACCAGTAAGTATGTGACATGGAAAATTACTTTTATGCATTACACAAAATACATGTAAAAATAAATGACTTCTAACTACAATATAACACATCTGAGATTTAAAAGAGAAACAAAAATAGGAGTAAAAGCAGTGAAAAAAGATTGTGTCCGTATTTTTCTTCTTTGTTCTCAAATGCAGGTGTGTCTGTGAGGGACACTTCTTATTTAACACAATTGGTGCCAAATACAGGGCTACTACTTAAAAATATGTGTATGAATGTGTACTGGGTCAGTATGGAGTTAATATTCCTCATAGCAGTCTGTACAGTGTTTTGTATATACACATATATGCACAAAAATGCAGGCCTATTTTATACATTTCTTTACATTTTCTGGGGAAAAAAGCCTTTGAGACAGAGTTAATTAAGCCTGCAAATCCAGACACTTTAAAGTATGAAAATACTATTTTTACAGAACCTTTGAAATTTATGTTCATTCAACCTGTGCACAAAACCAGGCAAAAGCCCTGTGGAGAAATGGCTTGTGAGCACGCAGTGAGATATCTTAACTCAGGTGCACAGCACAGATGTTATTGTTGTGTGACCAGCTATAAATCTTGCATTTTCTAGTGCCAGAATGCCTGCTTTTGCAAGCTGCAAACAATCCTGTGTAACACATTTGTTGTACCATATCTCCTGAAATGTTTGACCCTTTTCCCATCAGTACTGCAACACAGACTTGGTGCTCTGGCACTAGTGGAAGAATTATATTTGCTACAATGAGCAGAAGTTTGAAGCCACAGTACTCATGAGAGGCTGTGGCTGGTGGCACTCTGTGCTAGACTTAAGAATTGGGGAAGAGGGGGCAAGAAAGGACATGGGTCAGCTCACCCTTCTCCTCACACATGAGGGACACTGACTCTCCTTCTAGGAGGAGAAGGTCACTGGATTCATATACATAAATCATGGAGTACTTTAGGAAAACCTACACTTTCACCTATTTTGCTTCTTTTCCCTAGCAAGATTGTATTTGGAAAATGGATATCATCATCCTGTAAATGTGCTGGGCTAAAAAGACAACCTTATGTCATTCTCATACATCCTTTCTATGAAGTTAAGAGAATATCCATCCTAGCTCATATGCCTTTGGAACAGTGAGCAGTGAGCAAAGGAAAAAAACTTACGTCTAATTTGTTAGGGAAAAACATTACATGGGAAAGCTGAGCTCTCTCTACAATTATAGACTATATGATAACTCCCAACACAGTTTATATCCACAATTATTTTGATGGTACTATGAGCTGGACCCCTCAGAATATTGAGCAATTATGGCACCATTTTCCTGAGAGTTCCAGTGAGAGAAGTAGCAATTTTTTTTGACATTTTACAAATCAGACAGATATATGTATCTCTCTAGGAGATAGAGGATATATTTTTAGGCCAAATAAGTACAGTGTTTCACACTGTCACTTCATGATACTTAGTATGTCATGATAATTTAGCATTGTTCAGCTAATGAATCACATGGCTCAGATCACTTGTCACTTTGTAGTTGCTAAAATGAAAGGGAATTTCATGTAAACTCTCTCAGCAATTATACAACCACTGCTAATAGCAAAATGCAACATGCTTTCTCCTGATCATTAATATTGACAGCTGCAGACATTTTAAAACAACTTGTTACAATTAAAAGCAAATAGTTCTGTGAGCTTTGGAATTAATGGCCTAATTTCCAGTGGATTTATACCTCATGGTTACAAGGCTGATTATTTGCTGCAGGATGTTGCTATTCAGCAGGGAGTAATCCCTCAGGCTACAGCAGCACTTTTTCCTTGTCCTGTGAAAGTTTTCTTATGAGCAGAACATTAAGCAATCTCTCTTGTTCTCTCTCTATCTGTTTAATCAGGTGTGAGTTCACACAGTATTCTTTCCCCTTAGCTATGGCATGTCCTGATTTATTAATCTCTATTCAGCCACTTCTTTTCATAAAACCTTTGGGAATAATTAT
Source organism: Toxostoma redivivum (assembly GCA_013397375.1). Taxonomy (NCBI): domain Eukaryota; kingdom Metazoa; phylum Chordata; class Aves; order Passeriformes; family Mimidae; genus Toxostoma; species Toxostoma redivivum. Next base: position 1,055,010 of record VXBI01009112.1, read on the forward strand.
CATCTTTGAGCCCTCCTGTCTTCTGCCAAATTTGGTTGAAATTGACCTCCAAGTACAGATGACTTCACAGGCAGTCAGAGAGACATGCACAAAAAGATCACAGTAGCCTCATTTCCTTAGGAGATCAGGCTAAAATCCAATGTAGCCATTTATTCCTACTCTGTACTACTGCATCTACAGTCTGTGGTCCACTCAGAAACAGCACTTGTTGCTAATGGAAGCTGTCAATGACCCTGCATTGACAAACTGCCACCAAAGTGCTCTTGATGTGATTTATTCCTGCCGTCATTAACTTCACAGCCCACTAGCTGAAAGAAGGTGATGACTTCCCAGACAGACAGAAAAAGACAGGCAGGAATTGCAGCAGCAGGAGCAGACTCGGTGATGATGGGTGGAAACAGGTGACAGCCTGCACTCTCACTTCAGGACAGATATAGCACAACAGGGGATTTAAAAGGAAGTGGTTGTAAACTGGAAAGAGGGGACTACAGGGAGATTCACAGCGTATGGTCAGGTTTCTGCTTTTCTGGTTGTATCTTGCTTTTGGTTTATTCCTACTTTTCATCCCAGCCTGAATATTTTCAGTCTTCATTCAGAAGCCTTACCTTTTTTTTTTATGGTTTGCCTTGAAAAATCCTTCAAGCAGCTCATGGAAGGGCCAAATGGCAAGAGCCCACTAAGAAACACAAGGGCCATATTTCCATGCCCCTTAACTGTCTAGCCAGGTGTTCCAGAGTTTCTAGCTCCCCAAGTCCCTCTTAAAAAACTGTCATTGGCAGGGTCACAGGGGATTGAGATCATGGAGACAAAGCCAGTACTGATTCATCATGACCTCCAAACAGCTAGCAGAGGTCCCCTGGCACACTAACTGCTCTTGAAATCTGTTCTATCCACGTGAAATCCCTAGGGACCAGAGGCATGCAGACACAGTGGTGATATCCCTTGTCTATGTGGTCTCACCTCCTGTGGAAGGGGGTTCCTGGGAGCTTAGCACTAGCACTCACACTTGCTCTTTGTTTCATTTAAATTCTCCACATGATCCTTTCAGCATAATGCCTTTGTAAAGCTAGCAATAAATGTAGGAAATACATATTAAACTTTTCAATGTATCTGACAAAGAACTATCTTTTTTTTTTGTCATTAAAACCCAGTTTGTTCTACTTGCTAAATAAATACTGCAACAGAAAATGAGAAGCAACAAAAGTGTAAAATATTCTTTTTTAAAAAATAATTAAAATCTACAAATAACATTAGAAGAGTTGTATTTTCACTGCATATTAACTTCTCTAAGGCAAGCATCAGTAATTTAGTGCACTTTTTAATCACCATGCTCTAAACATTCAAATGACAGAAGAGACAAAAGGTCTATTAAAAACTCAGAAGAGTGACAGAAAAGCTAGAAGAAACTTTTTAAACAAAGACTCTTACTTATCAGCAAATGCTTCTTGGAAACTTTATATTTTACCAAAAAACAATAAAACAAGCATTGGAAAAATACAAATTCATAGATCTAATATCAGAGGAAATTTTTTCAGTGAGTTTCAGAACAGGAATGGGGATGAGAAGGGGAGGTAATAAAAGGTGGAACAGTTCCATGTGATCAATACTTTTGTTTCAGGTCTCGTATGACTAAAAGCATGGTGCCTGCTTACCTTTCACAGCGTGGTCCCACATAGCCAGCTGGGCATTCATCACACATTAATCCACGATGCCGGTCAAAATGACACGTTGGGCTAAAGCTGTGTTGTTGATATTGAGAAAGAAGAGGGACAAGGAAGAAACATAAAGAAAACATGGTTAGCAGCATAGCTCTCTTCCCACTGCAGAGATTGTTAATTTACAAAACAGTGCCCAGGAAAAGTGATTCTGGTCTAGGACATGGGGCTTAAGTTCGACTCCAGCAAATTGAATTTGGAATGACTCTGCTATTTCTGCGACACTGAATATAGAGCAGCGGATGGCAGCATCCCAATAGCCTGTTATTACGGGACTTGAGCCTGCCAGTGAGCGGTCTGGATACCATTAAAAAGGCAGGAATGTACAGCTGTTTGTTTGTGCCCCCGAGGGCCTGGCAAAACAATCTGTGCCATAACGTGGCCCCTATATAAATCTTTCTGAAGGACAACCGATTAAAAGCTCAGTTAACTTTGTGTACAGTCAGCTGTGAAAGGGACCCTGTGAACAAGAAAGGGGAGGGGCAAAATGGGAACTATCTGGTACAGCTTCCCAGAGTATATTTGAATTAATCGAGTGCCAATGACCTCAAGCAACAGGCCACACAGGCATGTTGAAGTTTAAGAATAGCTTGCAGACTAGAAAGTTTTTACCTCTTTGTTATGCTCTAATTATTTTTGGCTGGTTGGGTTTTTTTTCCCCCCTCTTTTTTTATAAATAAGGATACTGTAGCAATTTGCAAGCTCCACATCTCAATGCCTGTGTTTAACTCTGCACTGCGTTCTTTCACTGTTAGCATTTTGCTTTCCATAATCTTTCTCCCTTAACACACCTTTCTGAAGAAACCTCCTGACACACTGAAAGATACTACTAAAAGAAAAAGAGGCAATCTGTTCTTCTGTAATTCTGAAATGATTATTAGAGACAGAGACATAGGAGCATCTTTATAAAGCCTCATCTAAATAATGGTAATCAATTCTGGTCAACTAAATAGAAAAAATAGAAAAAGGAAAAAAAAAAGAAAAAAGAAATAAAAGAATGGGAATAGGTGTATAGCAGGGTGACTATTCAAAGGGGGAAAACAAAGCACCTATGTGAAAAAAGATACTGAATTATCTTTTATAACCTAGGAGAAGAGAATTTGAGAAGCAATAGAATTGCTGCAACAAAGACAGCAGAAGGTAGTTATATTCAAGGTAACAGTGCAGGCTACAATAACAAATAGACATAATCAGACCTTGGATATATTAAAGCAGGATATACCATGATGTTTTCTGGAAAGTAATAGGCACAGGGAGGACAGAAAAACTTAATAAGCATAATTTATTGTGATTAGCTGCTGGTGACTAGACCCCACTTCTCCGGACTCATCCATCCTGTGATCTGTCCTCAGTTACTCTTTATTCTGTGTTATCCCACAAATGTAAGAGATCAGTAAGAAAAATGTGGGATGGTCAGGTCCAATAAATATAGAGCAGTGGTGGGATTTTTCTCTTTCCTATAAGGATAATGTTAGTGTTATTTTGCAATGTCATTTACTTAATAATAGATTCCCAAATGGATGAAGAGTCAGTTGAAGAAACAGTAATTGTTCATTCTATGCTTTAATAGCAATGAAAGCACACATTATCATTGAATATAATCAGCAGCACCTCACTTACTTCAAATAAGTTCCTGCTTGTCAGTCCCAACCTCACTCTTTCTGTGAGTTTCATGGGAAACTTTGTAGAGATGCTATCACAGCTCAATATAGTACTGTACAAAATTGACTGTACCAAAGTTTCACCAAGAGCTCTGAATTTAACTGCATAAATTTTAAATATAATAATGATAATAATTTCAAGGATGATAATTATGATAATGATAATAATAATAATAATGATAATGTACTTATTATTAAAATAATTATTAAGCAATAATGATGAATAGTAGAGTTTCCATGTCTTAAAGGTTATGCTCAGACCTTGCCTCCTGGTTTCTTTCTGTGACTTAGTCAGGACCACTTTTCAACACTAAACATTAATATATTGAGAAATTCCCATGTGTGTGCTATAAGGGAAATATATGATAGCATGCTGAGAAAAGAAGAGTTTATCTTCCTGATTATTGAAAATCTCATTACTCACTAATGAACTGTGAGTATTGATTTGTCAAAACAAACTTCAAAAAACTGGAGTCCCCCTCTTGATTTATCATTGCTCGTTACAGTTTTCCCATATGGTAACAATACTAGTACGAGTCAGGACACAAGATAAGTACAAATACACAGTATGGGTATGTATGTGATAAGTCTATGCTGGGAGATGGGGCATCCTAAAAGCTTCCTAGTGTGTTATAGAAAACATCCCCTGACAATGTGCTTTTGATTTTACCTAATTCTCCAAGAAAAAGTTAAAATTCTGAGACCATCCCAAATTCTTAGCTCACATGCTATGAATTTACTCCTGACCTTCCCAGGCTGAGTCAGAGATCTTCTATCTCCCATTTCCAGTGATAAAGCATTCCTGTCAAAGTCATCACTACCCATATTAAATTTATGGCTACATCAAGAGAAGAGCAGTATTATTACAAACATCTATATGTGTTAGAAATTATGGGGGGAAAAAAAATTTCCTTTGAAACTGCTTAAGGACTAAGAATGTTAGAACAGTTTTTAGGAGTGCTATGTTTACAAGACGACATAGGATAAAGAAGTCGTGTTCATTACATAGACCATTTATAACATGGGTATTGATTTCAACTGCCTCATATAAGCACGTATATTAAAATATATGCAAAAAGAAGAAAATACAACCCCAGGTTATAGAAAACAAGCTTAGACAACTTAATTTTAGTTTCCTGATTTGGCCAAGTGCTCTTCTCTGACGTATGGCAAGCCATTTATGACTTTTGTGCTTCAGAAGGCACATGACTGGCTTCAGTGACTGCATGTGGAAGCTCCTGCTATTAGGAAACAGGAAAGGGAATAAGCAGCAGCTAAATCCACTGAATTCAATAACAGAACAACACAATCACCACATAATTTCTACACCTGTTAGAACCGTTCTCCACTGTATGTGGCATTGCAAAGAGAATCAAAGAGAATGCTGTGAGAACAGTGAAGGGAACCATTATAAACATCATAAATATCATAAATAAATGAGACACTGCTGTAAAGTACAAAACTTACTTCTTAATAGAAATATATCTCACAGGCTCATTACATGGACAATACTCTCTATGCAGTGGGAACTTAGTATTATGCTTAAAAACCTACAAATATCCTGTCATATCATTTTAGGAATTAAATACTTTAGGAATTAAAATCTATACACAGCTATCTATAATCATTGTACATACAATAAGTCACTTGTTCA